>OVAX01001468.1:0-44513 GCA_900406405.1 Lepidium africanum | reverse complement strand
TGCCTTAATAGGCAACGTTCACTTAATAATAGCTCGAGCTTCACAAGCCACAAACAAGACTTCACTTTCCTTTACTTCTGATATAGGCTTCACTGCTATAACCAGTGAAAACTGGCCACACAACAAAACTGGAGCCAATGGGAAATTACAAACGCTCTCTCAGTTTAGACTAGTAGCTGGAAAAAGACTTTACCTCAAAGAAGAGAAAAAGAACATTGGTAAGTTCTCAATGGGTGAACCAGATGCTGAAGAAGGTCTAGCAGAGAAACTAGAAACCGAAAAATGGAAAAAAGTTGTGCCCTTTAAGGAGTTTCCATCGAGTCTTCCTGTTGCAAAACTCCTTTCTGGAGAGATCGAAGTGACAATGAACATGAATGATCGTATAGATTCACCAGGGAGTGTGATTGGAGAAGTTAGAAAACAGATACCGCAGGAGATGTTTGATCTTTCAAAGCTTGTGTGTGGGACGTATATAGATAGTAGATTGCTTGTACTTAGGTGTGTGAATGGTTCAGCATTGTTGTTCACAAGATCTAGCTTGGACCATAAGTCTATGTACTAACTAAGCTTGGTCTATATGTACATAACAATGTTTGCTTTTGAGAAATCGTAATATTTTTTTTTTTCTTGTCAAAAGTATGTTTTGTTCCGGATATAAGTCTATAATTGTAATAACGTTTCTTAGTGAATAGTAAGCCCAGAGAAAAACAGAACAGTGGTTTTCTTATATATAAGTAAAGTTCGATATAAATCGCGAAAGTAATATTCTGTTCATGATTGAAACAGAAACACAATGATTTGTAGGACTTGTGTCTAAAGTCTTTAAGTTTTTGTCCTGTATATGTTAAAATATTTTTATTCGAATTTTTGTTTTCGTAAAGAAGAGCATCCACGAAAAATGCAGTACTAAAGATTATGCTTAAATCATTTAATTTAACAATATACTTGCAAATGATTGTGATGAGAATCTAAAATTGAATCGAACTTCTTTTATTTCTAATATGCTTTTGACTTTGTTTAAAGTACGTCCGAATCTGTAAGGCCTAGAGAGTGGAGATTTAGGATAGAAATTAATCCTGGGAATAATAACCAAGCCGATTTATCCGAACCAAACCGAACCGAGATTTGGGCAAAACGGTTCGGTTATCTTTGCTTAATTCGGGTCAATCGGAGAAATTAAAACAGAAAATTCGGTTATGCCTTCAGGTCGGTTCGGTTCGGTTAACCGAAATTATGCTAACCCTAATTTTTCCACAACTCTCTTCCTCTCTTTGTCACTTCCATCACCGTTTCTTCAATTCTCTTGATTCTTCTTCTTCTTCGACTCTACCTCTCTTCTTCCTCCAGTCTCTTCTTCCATTGTCTTCTTCTTATCTTCTTCTTCCGTTTTCTTCTTCTTCTCTTCTTCTTCTATTATCTTCTATTTCTTTGATTCTCTCAAGCTTCTTCTTCTCCTTCGTCTTCTCTCGTCCATATTCTTCATCATCGATCTACTCCTTTTTCTCTTATCACCTCCTTCTTCTTCTTCTTCTTCTTCTTCTTCTCTGATCTAGTTCTTCATCTCCAATCTCCTCCTTTGTCTTCCTCTTCTTCATCTCCGATCTCCACCTCTTTCTTCTTCTTCCTCTCCGACCTTTTCTTCTTCTTCCTCTCCGACCTTTTCTTCTTCTTCTCCTCTCCTCTCCTCTTTCTTCTTCTTCTTCTTCTCCGACCTTTTCTTCTTCTTCTTCGGGTCAAGTCGAAAAAAAAAATTTATAATAACTAACCGATAACCGAACCGAAAAATAATTCGGTTAATTTCGGTACAATTTGAAAATTCTGTAAATAACCGATAACCGTATTAACCGACCCGACCCGTATTAACCGAAATCGCAGGACTAATAGAAATTATACTGCACTCTTGAATTTTTATTTTATATTAGAATTTGTACTGTGAGTAGTGTCTTTTTTTTTCCATGAATTAATTATATTGATAAAAACATTAGTAGAGCTTTTAGGTAGCCAAATTTTTACAATATTTAATATAACCTTAGCAAAACATTTAGGGAAACTAAACAAACGATAACACCTAAGATCAAAGTCGATCATTTAAGCAAAAGCAAACATAATTATGGTGTTCTTTAAACTTCAAAATCCGTAGGTCGTGATATGGAAACAAAAGAATTGCATCTATTTCATTAGATGCTATGACTCCTTTTATGATTTTGTGCATCTGCGTCTTGACCGTGAAATGCACTGTCATGTGGTTGACGCATCCAAAATAAAACACCTTCCTCATTTCCATTTGCTTGGTTCTCATGCTCCTGATGAGTCATTGCTCCATCCACACTATCATCAAAGAATCCATGCATTGTTTGATCCGCATTGTATTGTGGTTGATGCACAAAACGTGTGAACCTATTGAAACTCCAAGGGTTATGGGATGGATCCGTCGGTGTGGGAATTGGCATTCCATGGTGATCATTGAGAACATTTGATTTACATCCGGAACTCGTGGTGAAAGGGATTGTTGGTATGAGTAAGAGACTAAGCTCACCGTGGCTTGGTTGTCGTCGACACTCAAAGCCATTGGAGCCATGTTTTCATCGTAGATGGGATGCAGAAAGGGGCAATATGTCGAGTTATGTCTGAGGCGTTGACAGTAAAAGCAAAGCCTCGAAAGATTCTCGTAGTGAAACTTAGCAAGGATAATGTCACCGGAATGAAACCGTACCCACCGGTAAAATCTTACACGGTTTCTTATATTGTAACGGAGCTTAACGCAGACGTAAGCTGAGTGGGTGAGGGAAGGACCTTGAAATTCAACCGCAAGTACCTCGCCCAATGTTTCCCCAATGATGTAAGCGGTTTGGTCGGAAATGAATTGAAGAGGTAAGCCCCTTATTTGAACCCATATATCGACCGTGGTGAGGAAATCATGTGATGGATAATCTTTCCACCTTTGGAGTGCAACAAACCATCCATTGTAAACACATGGTTGACGCCTTAAGACCATAACGAGAGCGATATCGGAGGAGAAAGTGAACTGTACGAAATAAGGGTTCAAGATTTGACCTTGTACTCTTGAGACTAAGTTCCAATAGTGAGGTAAGTCCTCCACCAAATCATGCATGTCTTGCTCGGTAGTGTTTAAAGGTTTCCCAATGAGACTTAGGCGATTGCGAGCAAGAGTCGTGGAGTATGCTTGGATTGGAATGTTGAGAATTGGTAACTCACGGCCTAGCTCATCATAATCATTAAGTGAATCCCAAAACTCTGGGTCTATAGCAAGAATTTTTGAGTAGATAAGTTGTTTAAGAGTGTAAAAAGAAATTTGGTTGGAGAGTTGCATGAGGAATGTGTAATATATATATATACGAAGTAGAAGAGGAAGTTGAAAGGTCTTTTCAATAACTTTTCAAGGTAGTAATCATGATATTGGAGATTGTGGTGCTCGAGGTCACTTTGCATGCAGCATCATGCGTGTATATGTGGGTAAGATTGCAAGGTGTTGGATGATTTTGTGATGTGTCAATGCAAGTGAAATTTGGATTTGAAAGAGGGGATTACGAAAGGACTTGCTCCGTTTAGCGAGGTTTTGTGGCATTTTAGACTTAATTCATTTGCCAAGTGTGCAAAAGGTTTATGTATAAGGGAAAGTGGAGAGTAATGATGATGTTAAGGAAAAAAATGGATTAGAAGTGTCATTTTTGGTTTTGATGTTATAATGAAGGAGGGTAATTTCGAAGGAAATGAATAATTACATAGCTATATAAATGTCAAACTATTTGATTACCAAAGGATCTGTTAATATAAAGAAGAAGTAGTCATAGTATTTGTGTGTGTAATCATAAGTAAAAGAAAATGAATATATATGTTTATGAAATACAAAGATAATAAAAGTAGAAACTTTTAATGTAAGAGAAACATGAATTAAGATTGGAATGGAAACGAAACTCGATTAGGATATAAGGCCCAAAAATTTTGAGGTTGATGAGAATACATATTATAAGTGTATAGTAAGAATATAGGGGAAAATGTTTGTAAGGGGAAAATTATTTAGCCTTCGGATGTATAGGAATTAAGTAAACATTACCTTATTGCTTTGAATAATTCGTGAAATCCATGACAGTCCACCAGATGCAATGTAATCGTTATATCTGTGTTCTTGGACCACACTCTTAGTAATTGTTGTTGCTGCTTTATTATATTGCGCATTAGTCAATTCTATGTGGACATTGTTGATCATGTCTAATATAACTTGAATTTTGGTACTCCAGGAGCTATACCGGGGCCAAAGTTGGGGGTTTGTGATTGCTTGAACTACGACATGGTTATCCATGTAAATGCAAATATGATTAACTCAAAGGTTTTGAATGCTTTGTAATGTCCATAGGAGTCCGTAAAATGCGAGAGACGTTCTTGATTCCATTTGCATCATGGCATGACGTGCATGGAATTGTACATCACCTCGGGAATTCCTGATAAGCCATGCATCACCACCTAAGTCCGTAGTGGTGGACCATATAGTTTTAATGTGGCAGTGGTAATGATATTTATGGTTGATATGGAATGTAGTAGATGAAGGGTAGGTTGCATTGACATAAGCTTGTGTATTGTGAAGCTTACTTGAGTCCCAAGTATTTATCTCTTGGAAAACCTCTCGTATAAGTAACTGCAAATCTTGTTCCTCTTTTTGTATAATCACTCTATTTCTGTGCTTCCATATTGCCCAAAGTAACCAGGGAATTGGTTTCGTAATCTCAGTATCAATCCTTGACTGTTTTATTTTATCAATCAAATATTGGAAATTGAATACTAAAGAGGTTGGAGAGAAATTTGAGGCCGGATGTGGAATATTTGATAATGCGCACATTTGTCGTGCTGGTGGACAAAAGAAAAGCATATGGTTTTCGTGTTGCAAATCTGGTATTTTTCTAGGACTTATATTTTCCTGCTTCGTAAACCCGATCCAACTGCAAGTGCACGGGATAGGGCTCTCCCTAAGAAGAATTTAAATTTTGGTGGGACGTCTAGTTGCCAAATATCCTTTTTGACATTGGTTGTACACCTATCTCTATACGAATGATCTTGTTGCTTTTGTGCTAATTTCCGGAGTAACCAATGTCCACTTTTGACAGAGTAAATCTCGTTCCTATTATAACTCCAAATCCATGAGTCCGGCACTGTGGTGTTTGGTGGTTGTGTTTGAATTCTCAAAACGTCCGCAGGGTGAATTATTTCTCTCAGCTTCTCTGAATTCCACTCGTTATTGTCAATAAGGGAAGATACGCTCAGGAGAGTGTATATAGTAGGTTGTATTTCAACTGGTGGTCGTGTTTCTTCCTGCAATATCCTTTTTGTCATCCATACAAACGTATCTCTTCCGTTTCGATATGACGTTGTAACCCCTGATGAAGTAATTCTCGACCATGTGATATACTTCACCAAGCGTAAGAGGGTTGACATCCTAGGGAAGCATTTAGGAATTCCGAGGAATGGAAATATTTACTTTTATAAATCTTTGCTAGAATTAAACTAGGTTTGTGCAGTAATGCCCATGCTTGTTTCGTAAGTAAAGCTTTATTAAAGTCCGCTATGTCTTTGAATTCAAGGCCACCATTCATTTTGCTTGAACATATATTTTTCCATGCAACTCAGGGTATTTTCTTCTTTCCTAGAGTAGTATTACACCAGAATTGGCTCATTGTAGATGTTATTTTTGAACAAGTGTGTTTTGACAGTCGGAAACATGACATGACGTATATTGGAAATGATGTATCAACAGATTTAAGCAATACTTCTTTTCCTCCCAAAGAAAGAGTTTTATTATACCACCCATGTGTTATGGACTGCAGCTTATTGGTGATAAAGTGAAACATTTCTCTTTTTGAGCCAGTATAACATTCCGGTAAATCCAAGTACTTACCATAACCGCAGTGGAGAATATGGTCAGTATGTTTTTAATATGTGTTCTCTGTATCTCTGGGACGTGCGGACCCATTGTAATAGATGATTTGTTGTAGTTTATAAGTTTGCCAGAGGCCTTTTCATATATCGATAGGTAGTAACAAAGCGTAGAACTTTCCTCACAGGTTGCTTTACAAATAAATATGTTGTCATCTGCGAAAAGTAATTGTTGAATTGATGCACAGAGGGATGTAATCTTATACCTGGTAAAGACCTAGCTACCTCTGCCTTTCTGATAGTATGTACCAGACCTTCAGCACATATAATAAAAAGGAAGGGGAATAGTAGGTCTCCTTGGCACAGCCCACGTTATGGTAATACGAGGCCATGAGGAAAGCTGTTTATAAGACTGAGTAACTAACCGAGGAGATGCAGAACATGATCAGCTATATCTATTTGGTGCCAAATCCTAGTTTAAGCAATATTTTTTCCTGATAATGCCATTCAATTCTATCATACGCTTTTGACATGTCCGTTTTAATGGCCATGTATTAGGATTGAAGATGTGGTTGTGTTCTAAGGGAATGCAGTATCTCATGAGCGGTTAGAATGTTGTTAGTAATATATAGACCATAAACAAATGCACCTTGGGTTTCAGAGATCAATTTATGCAGTAATAGCTGAAGACGGGCAACTAGAATCTTAGCAATGGTTTTTTACAGAACAGAACATAAACTGACAAGCCTGAATTCAGCCATGTTCTTTGGTGATTGTCCTTTAGGGAGTAAGCAAATGTGTGTGTAATTCCATTCCTTTGGAAATCTTCCTTGAGTAAATGCTTCCTGAACTTCTGAAGTTATGTGCGTGCCAATGATATGCCAAAATGTTTGGTAAAATATTACTGCCATCCCATCTGGTCATGGTGAACTGTTTCTGATAATACTAAAAATTGTTTGTTTGATTTCAGAAACCGTTGGAACACAGGATAATTTGGCATTATCGTCAGCAAAAATTTTGGGCTAGATACCATGTAAACATTCATCAATTGTTATTGGGTTGGATGATGTGAAAAGGTGTTGAAAGTACGTGCTTGCAATATTACCCTTTGATCCCTCAGTAAACTGCATATTCCCATTCTCATCTGTTATTTTTTCGTAGTCACTGTGCTTTAACAGAGTTGTGAAAGAATGCAGTGTTTCGATCTCCAGCTTGTAACCACTTAATCCTACTTTTTTGTTTCCAAAATACCTCCTTTTCTCTCAATTTTTCTTCTAGGGTGCATTTTAGTTCTTGCAACCTTTCCATGTTAGGGTAACACTTGGATGATTCAAGATCAAACTGAGTCTGTAATTGTTGTATGTGGCGACAGGAATTCTGTTGACCTCTATCCTGAGATTAATTGGCGACATATTGTAATGCAGTCGTATAGAGTGGTGTGTTCTTCTAGGGATGTTTGCGTGCAACTTTGAGTGATCCTCTAGTGGAATTCCTTATTATAAATCCATCTTTTATCAAAATAAAACCGACATTGGTGGTGATATGTTTCCCGTATTAAGGTTGTAAGGAGTGGGCGGTGGTCAGATCCCATACACGGAAGATATGTTGTTGTTCTTGGGAATATACTTAGGAAATCATTATTCCCGAAACTTCTGTCCAGACGATATTGTATCCATTTTTGACCTCTCATGCCTGTCCACACGAAATGATTCCATGTGCTTGGAATCTCTCGTAGTTGACATTATGTTATCATTTTCCTAAAATCTCCGAGGGATTCTTGACTAGGCGTGAGACCTCCTAGCTTATCTATGTGATGTAAGATTTCATTGAAATCCCCAATAAGAAACCAGAGATAGGGACGTTGCTGCGCTATTAGTATGAGCCGAGTCAATACATCATTCTAAAGGTGACGTTGTGGCTCTCCGTAGACGAAAGTCATGTATATTGGTGTATTGCCCATATTTATGGAACTGTCAATAATGTTTTTATTCTATGATATTACCGTTAGTTGCTGAGTTAATTTCTAGAAAAGGCATAAACCACCGCTTAATCCTTCGGGATTAACGATTGTTGAATGATCATAGCCCATCCATTGTTAAAAATCTTTAATGTGTGAGTAATCATTTTTCGTCTCCATGAGAAACATTATGTCTAGAAATTCGCGTTGATGAATTTTTTTTAGGCGTTGAACTGTCAAGGTGCTTCTCAATCCTTTACAGTTCCAACTGAAAATGCTCATTGATCTCCGAGTGGCTTAAGGTCAGCCACCGTGCCTTGAAGCGTGTTGTTAACATCATGCATGTCCGAGTAAGCGATCGTAGAGGTGTGTGCATGAAGTAATTTTTTTCCTTTTAAGTTGTGTTCCTGAGAAAGATGTAGAGTTTTTCTATAGATAGTGCATTTTGAGATTGTGTGGAGTTTGTAATGGATTTCCTTGTCTTCTTATCCATCTTGTTGTATTGTCATTGACCATTTGTGTCTGTTTCTCCCGTGTGTGATTAGTTTTCTGAAACCTCTTATCTTTTGTTGGAGTATCTTGGAGGGGTATAGTACTTGGGTGTCCAGGTGTTAGGTAGGTACCAGTGTCGTAATTGGTGGCATGCATGGGTTTTGTGTTAGTTTTAATCGTTGTTGGTGGACTTTGCGCATCATTACTGTAAGAGCGTTTTAGGGGAATAGTGACTTGTATCTTTGTTTGCATGTTGTTTGGTGGTCCATTATAATTAGTGTTATGTACATGCATGTGCTTAGAATCATTGTCGGTGTTACCGTGAAGCGAGTCTGTTGGTTGTGTTGCCGATGGATTTTGTACTTGACCTTGTGCTAATGATGTTGTGTGTGTAATAGATGGGCACCGACGAATATCATATGTTAATCTCATACATTGATGACAATGATTCTTTACTTTCTCAAAGTGAATTCCAATTTAGATAATCTCTCCCGTGGGTATGCGAAAAGATCTTTGACGACGTATCGGGTATTCGAGGTTAAAAGCTATTTGTATCTGAACGTAGTTATGAATATGGGATTTGGATGGATCGAATTCCACTTATAGAACATCTCCTATCGAGTTTTCAATTGCATTGATGGTGTTTATAGATAAGTAATCCGATGGATTGCCCGAGATCCAAATCCATATAGTTGTTATGGTGAGGGGAGGTTACGGTTGATTGGGTTTCCATCGTGCAATCACTAAACCCCAGTCATCATAGTTCCAGTAATGAGATCGCAATATCACATTGATATCTTCTTCTTTTTCAAAGGTAAATTGGAATCGGTCATTAAGTAGAGCCGATCCGCGTATTTTACCATGTAGACACCAAATCCGAGGCAATTTAAGGATAACCTTTTGCATGTTTTGAGTATCCAGATTAAGCAACCGACCAACGATTTTGTGTTGATTTTTGTCTTCGGATCCGTAATCGTTTTGTGATAGTAACAGAATTGGGTTATCATTGTCGATGTTCATCAATCGTAGGGCCTCAATAATCGACGGATCCATATATGCAATGGAGGAAATGATGCGGTGATGGAAATGAAGAAAAGAAATTTGATGTAAGTAATTTGAAGAGATAGGATGACATGCAAAGGAAGAAGATGAAGAAACAAAAAGGAAAACTCTTACGAAAAGAGGAGGACCGAAAGAGTTTATACTGTGAGTAGTGTCTATCAAATTTAACTTTGATAAGCATATCAAATTTTCGAAAAAGGGAATCTCTTTGGTCTTTTCGAGCTAAAGGAAACTAAAAACACGTGTTGCAGTCCACCAAACGTGGCTCTTTTTCATATAAAATTTTTTTCAACTAGTTCCTGAAATTTATTTTCTTTTTATACTGTGAGTAGTGTCTATCAAATTTAACTTTGATAAGCATATCAAATTTTCAAAAAGGGGAATCTCTTTGGTCTTTTCGAGCTAAAGGAAACTAAAAACACGTGTTGCAGTCCACCAAACGTGGCTCTTTTTCATATAAAATTTTTTTCAACTAGTTCCTGAAATTTATTTTCTTTTTATACTGTGAGTAGTGTCTATCAAATTTAACTTTGATAAGCATATCAAATTTTCAAAAAGGGGAATCTCTTTGGTCTTTTCGAGCTAAAGGAAACTAAAAACACGTGTTGCAGTCCACCAAACGTGGCTCTTTTTCATATAAAATTTTTTTCAACTAGTTCCTGAAATTTATTTTCTTTTTATACTGTGAGTAGTGTCTATCAAATTTAACTTTGATAAGCATATCAAATTTTCAAAAAGGGGAATCTCTTTGGTCTTTTCGAGCTAAAGGAAACTAAAAACACGTGTTGCAGTCCACCAAACGTGGCTCTCTTTCATATAAAATTATTTTCAACTAGTTTCTGAAATTTATTTTCTTTTTATAAGTGAATATTTGGATTAAACAATATTAAACCTAAAATTTAGGCATATTTAGGTATTTTTAATAGTCTAAACAATAATGACATTCAGAGTGAACTTTTCCATCCGACTAAAAAAAGAAGAAGTAGTAAACCTTACCAATATTGGACCACTTTCATTTTTGGATCAATTATGGAAATACCCTCATTACTGTAGAATATTGTGAAAAGACCAGACAATACCATTTTTTTACATGATCTGACCAAATTGCCCTTGATTTGGTAATTAGCTTTGGTTTGTGATTTTGGTTACGTCATTTGGTTTTGTGATGGTTGGTTTGGAGACACTGAACTGTTTTACTTCTTGACAAGACTGAACTCAATTAATTCGGCATTGAATTTCGTCTTCTGCTTATGCTTTTTCTTCCTTGATTCTGTAAATCTAGTTCGCGTTTGTTTGTGGCCGAACGTTTTTGGGCTTATTCACTTTCTCTTCCTCATTTCTGTAAACTTTGTAAGTTATGTTTTCTACTCTTCGAAGTTTTAGCATGTAGTTTCTAAATTCATTGTCAGGATTCATTTTGCTTGCTCATGTATGTTCCAATTTCTGAGGTGGACATGCATTATTACGAGATTATGATTAGTATGATGTTTGACTCAGTATAACTTATCATGATATCAATCTGTTTTGTTCAGCCAGGTTAGTGTGTAGCAATGCCTTCTAGTTCTCGTAGACGCAGTGAACCAGCGCCAGGTATGAAATACTTACCCTTGTCTTCTCCGAGGTGCCTTTCTCTAAGTCTTATTGACCATTTACCTGCATGTTTCCTTTTGTACTTCATAATGCATTGGTATCTATGCTAGAATCTGTTACAGTCACGTTATGTGTCATGGTTATACTAATTGCATTGGTGTTGTCTGCCACTTGTTGACTAAATGGTTGTTTTGATACCTCCCTTGGGTTGAGGCTCTCAGAGGGGGTTATGGTTTAGAGCCTGTCTCTTTAATGTCTTCGTTAGTGTTAGTCTCTTTTTTTTCCTGCTCTGTATAATGGTGTTGTATGTTCCTCTATTGTTATGTTTTTCTGTCTCTGATCCATTGTCTATCTCTGTATGTGTTTCACATATTCTTATTGAGCATTTATGTCCATTTATGCTTTCCTAGTTGTAATGCCTTTCTTTGGGTGATAGAATCTCCCGTGTGTCAGTTTTATGGGTTATCGTTGTACTCACTGCATTGTTGTTATCTGTTACTGGTCCACTGAATTGTTGTTTTTATACCTCCCTTGGGTTTAGGCTCCCAAAGGGGGTTAGGGTTTAGAGTATATCTCATTAATATCTTTCTTTTTGTTTATCATTGCATTTTCTTATTCTTCTGCACCTGTATCATTATTGTCAGTTTTTCTGTGTTTCTCTTCTAGTGGTATTGTCCATTTATCTTTCACACTGGTCGGTTGTTTTGATACTTCCCTTGGGTTGAGGCTCCTAGATGGGGTTTAGGGTATAGGGCCTGTCTCGTTAATGTCTTCGTTAGTGTTAGTCATTCCATGTTGATATTGTGTTTCTTGTGTGTTATTCATACCGTGCTTTACATGCTGTCTCGTTATTATCTTTCTTTTTGTTTGTCATTGCATTTTCTCCTTATTCTTCGTTTGTATTGTTATTGTCAGTTGTTCTCTGATGCTCTTCTACTGATATTGACCATTCACCTCTCACACTGGTCGGTTGTTTTGATACTTCGCTTGGGTTGAGGCTCCCAGATGGGGTTTAGGGTATAGAGCCTGTCTCGTTAATGTCTTTGTTATTGTTAGTCATTCCATGCTGGTATTGTGTTTCTTGTGTGTTACTTGTACCATGAACAGATGTTTTGAAGTCTTTTTTTTCTTGCTCTGTATAACGGTATTGTATGTTCCTCTACGGTTCTGTTCTTGCGTCTTTGTGCAATTGTCTGTCTCTGTATGTATTTCCCGTATTTTTATTGTCTATTTACCTTCACGTGTGCTTCCGTAGTTGTAATGCCTTTCTTTGGGTACTAGAATCTCGCATGTGTCAGTTTTATGGGGCATGGTTGTACTGTTTATGGGTTGTGGTTCTACTTAGTGCATTGTTTGATGTACTGGATGTGTGTTGTCTGTTTCTGGTCCACTGAATGGTTGTTTTGATACCTCCCTTAGGTTGAGGCTCCCATAGGGGGTTAGGTTTAGAGTATGTCTTGTTAATATCTTTGTTTTTGGTTGTCATTACATTTTCTTCTTCTCAGTGCTCTGTGTCTCATTATTGTCAGTTGTTCAATGGTTCTCTTCTACTCATATTGACCATTCACCTCTCATACTTGTCGGTTGTTTTAATACTTCCCTTGGGTTGAGGCTCCCAGATGGGGTTTAGGGTATAGAGTTTTAAGCAATGCCTTGCTCTTGATGCAAGAATCTCTCATGTGTCTGTTTATGGGTTATGGTTCTACTTAGTGCATTGTTTGCTGTACTGGATGTGTATTGTCTGTTTCTGGTACACTGAATGGTTGTTTTGATACCTCCCTTGGGTTGAGGCTCCCATAGGGGGTTAGGGGTTTAGAGTCTGTCTCGTTAATATCTTTGTTTTTGGTTGTCATTGCATTTTCTTCTTCTCAGTGCTCTGTGTCTCATTATTGTCATTTGTTATATGGTTTTCTTCTACTTATATTGACCATTCACCTCTCACACTAGTCGGTTTTTTATACTTTCCTTGGGTTGAGGCTCCCAGATGGGGTTCAGGGTATAGTGTTTTTATAACTACCTTGCTCTTGATGCAAGAATCTCTCATGTGTCCGTTTATTGGTTATGCTTATACTTAGTGCATTGTTTGTTGTACTGCATTTATGTTGTCTATTTCTGGTACACTGAATGGTTATTTTGATACCTCCCTTGGGTTGAGGCTTCCATAGGTGGTTAGGGTTTAGAGCCTGTCTTGTTAATATCTTTGTTAGTGCTAGTCATTCCATTTTTCTTATCAGTTGTTCTAGGGTTCTCTTCTACTGATATTGGCCATCCATCTCTCACAGTGCTCGGTTGTTTTGATATTTCCCTTGGGTTGAGTCTCCCAGAAGGGGTTTAGGGTTTAGAGTTTTGTTCTACATTCCATGTTCCTGCTTTTTCTTTCTATATATCATTATTGCCTGTTGCTTTACGGCTATCTATTACTGTTATCGAGCATCACATATCTGTTTGGTGTTTTTTGTCTTCCTGTGATATTATGTTTCTTTGAACTTACTTTGTATCCTTCTGTGCAGATGATCTCCCACTGAGAGTACTTGTTGTGGACTGTTATCCTTCTCATTCTGTTCGTATCAATTCATATTGGAAACTTTGTTACCTCATTGACATTCTCAATATTCTTGATGGTTTGCCTGAGTTGGAGAAGCTTTTGGCATCGCCATTAGGTGTTGTATTTGATCTGCCTGTGCACCAATGCTCTATCTCTGGGCAACTTGTTTACCAAATGTTGTGCATGCAACTTTATACAAAAAAAAAGATGAAATGTGGTTTGTCTTTGCTGGCTGTCCTTTGCATTTTTCTCTTATGGAATTTCAAGATGTAACTGGGTTGGCTTATGGTGCTTTTCCTTCAGCTGATGAGATTAGAGCTGCAACAAGTCCTTGTACTGATGGTGTTCCGTACTGGTATAAGCTTATTGGTGGGAAACTCGGCTGTGTAACGGTTAAAGAAATTTTTTCTAGGCTAAAATCGGAGCCTGATATGCTGGGTTGGCGTAAGTTTTAGTTATGTCTTCTTGTTATTATTGAAGGGATCTTGCTGTGCGGTGCTCAGCCGGTGAATTTTAATATTGATGTTGTTGAGATGGTAAAAAATGTTGACTTCTTCCTCAAATACCCTTGGGGTCAACACTCTTTCAAGCGTACTCTGCGTTTAATCAAAGTTGGGAAGGATTTGGAAACACCAGCAGCCCTAGTGAAAAAGCTCAGGCAGTCCATTGCTATTAATGGTTTCCCTACTACTTTGCAGTAGTTTTCCTTCAAGTCTGTCCCGATGCTGCTTAAATACCTCCCTCATGATGGTTCTATGCCTTGGCTTTACGGCTCGCATAAGAGATCGTTGCTGGCTAAAGCTGAGTGTGGTTCTGATTTTGTTTCATCAACAAAATCTAAGAGGCAAAAAGTATCTCAGACATCTAAGAAGCATGAAGTATCACGCACATCTAAGAGAGTGAAACCATCTTCAACGTCTAATAGGCAGAAACCAGCTTCAACATCTAAGTGGGAGAACACATCTTTTTCTGCCAGTCTTGTGAGTACTAATGTTGGTCCTACTACTGGTATTGAAGAAAAACTCCAAGGGTTCAAGCAGTCTATTCTTGTTGAGGTTCGTGATCTTTTGTCGAGGGCACCTTCAGTTCCTTGTGTTAATGGAGATCTCCTGAACTCTTCAGTCCAACCATCTTCTGGTACTATGGTGACCCTTGTGTGGTTAACTAGGTCTCGTTATGCAGGTCTGGCTGCAACTACTGTGTCTAATGGTTCTGGTTCAAAAGGTCAGCGGTCTTGTCCAATGTCTCTTATTCTCCAGTCAGGTCAGGTGAATAGTCAACATCGAAAAGGCAAAGGGAAACAGGTTACCTCTTGCTCTTGTGCCAGATTGAGATCTTCTATTGAACTCAATTCATCCAAATCTGATATTGTTTGTGATGATGTTAGTTCCCATATGTCTTCTACATTCTTGTTTTTACATTGTCTGTTTGTTGTATTTATAGTATGTTGTATACCGTAGGAATCGTCTTCATCGAATATATTTGTGGGTTCACGTCATTGTAAGGAACGTATTTGGTCACCCAAAGTATGCTTTCTGTTTCATATAGTCACTTTATTATTATTCATTATTGTTTGTTAACCATTTTCTGTTCACAGGCTTCTCTTCTGGTTGAAGCAGCTGGGCCATTTGACCCCAATCCTGATTCGGAGATCATGACAGATGCATGTAAGAGTCCGGATGAATTGAGTCCTCCTACTTAAGGTGATGTTGGTGGTCCTAGTCAAAGAAAGAATTAGCGACGTAAACCTGCAGAAAAGAAGAGTCATGTTGTTGGTGTTGTGGATTGTGTTGCGCATCGGACTCGTTGTGCTGTGCAGGATGGGGATGAACATATCTATAGTCTCCCTGCTTCTGTGAGGCGTATAGTAGTGTGAAAGATGAAAATTAGTGTGTTTGTCTTGGCAGCTGACACTCCTGCATCTATTCTCTGCACCTTGGAGCCATACTGTGCGAGCAAAATGAATAAGTTATTTGAAGGGCTATATAAGCACGGGGAGCGGTTTATTCTTTCTTCTATTGTCTCCGCTTGTTGCTTGTTTGGAATATCTTTCCATGTGTTTGTTCTTAAATTTGGTTCTTTTTTTTCCAATGATTACATGCTAGATGGCCGTGCAGCGCCTTGTATGTTTTTCAATACCCTTTTTAGCATACATCAATGGGTTTTTAGTTTGGTAAGCTTGGCGGCTGTGCTTGGTTTCTTCTTTTGTTATTCTTAGATTCATGTTTTATATTGTGATTTTTGTGGTGCTTCTTTTCTGATATGTCATGTTGTCCTTTGTTAAACTATTCAACATGTAGACTTGCTTGTTGCGTACATCTGGGATCGCTATGCGCCTTTATTGCAGCACAGAGAGTCACTATCCTTGACTCAATGTTCAGTAGTATCATCAGTAACAAATATATGAGCTTCAAACAGCAGCGGTCTGGTGATCCGTTTATGTGGAACCCATTGCTTGTTTCATATGTCCAGGGTGTTGTTAGTGGAAGGGCTTAGAATTTATTCTGGCTGCATGATGTTGACACTGTTTATTTGCCTATGAATTGGGAACATAAACATTAGGTTACACTTGTTATTGATGTCTGCAAGGGTCATGTCACAATTCTTGATTGTTTGGAAGACTTAAACTCTGTGTGCCGTGTTTCTTCGGTTATGGCACCGTTTGTTGAGATGTTGCATGTGCTTATTCAGTCTATTTGCCTAATTATTCCAGATGAATGGCCCCATTCTTCCTTCACATCAGGTGGATAATCTGTGGATGCATTACGCTATTGATCTTTATGAACACTAGGTATCTAAGCTTTGATTAGCTCTTTACCCATTTCTACCAGGATTGTGTGCTTTTCTGTTTTTTCCGATGTGATATATGAGTCTTAGCGTGTGTATCTTTGAGCTTTTTTGTACTTTTCTTGTCTTTTTAGTTTGAATTATGCTTTCTCATTTATTATTTGGTTAAATTTATTATTTGGTTAAATTTTAGAATCAAGAGCATCTAGTACCAAATTGGTTTATGAAAATTGATTTCGGTTACTTATGCTAGTTTCTTTGGTTTGTATCACACCGAACATGCGAAAATTGTATTTCGGGTTAGTTGGTTTGACCGGCTTCATTGCAATTTTTTTATTTGGTTAAAATTCGGAATCAAGAGCATCCAGTACCAAATCGATTTATGAAAATTGATTTCGGTTACTTAGGCTGGTTTTTTGGTTTGTTTACTAGGCGAAATGGCATGTGGTTTTATTTTTTACACTATTACATCGGTCACCAAATTACGAAATAATACTGACATTTCCGTCTGCGAAGATCATTTGCGTCCACATTGCATCAATTTAATTTGGTTCTAATCCTTACTATCTTAAAAGTTCTCAACAGAACAATGTACACGAAATAGGCCACTTCCTTATCGGATTTTTCTTCTCGCGACATTGCTGAGCTAGTTGGCGGTTCTTTGTAAGCAGTAGATGTAGTTTTTCTCTGTTACTACTTGTATCGTCTCTTTTTTGGGAATCACTGGTTTGAGTTTTGTGAAGTGAATTTCTTGAGTTTCTGGGTGATTTATTTGTTTGTTTTGTTTCTTTTAATGCATGTGGCCTTGTGTTCTCAAATTTCTTGATTTTTCTAGGTGTTGTCTTCTGTGTGTTTTTAGCTGTGTAAATTGAAGTGTTTATTTATGTGCTGTACTTGTCTATTGTCGTGTGGGTGATAGAGTATAAAATGCGTGAAAGATTTTGTTGGAATTGTTAAAATTATCCAAATTTCTTTTACTCCTTAGTCGTTTTAATGTAGGGTTATCATATGTTATCAGGATCGTGCTCTTTTAATCATTATAAGTTATGCTGAAATACTGTCATAGTGTTTAATCGATGTACGTGCATCTAATAGACGAAAGGTTTAATACTTGACATACTTTTGTTCTACAGGTTTCCAATATTGATTGTTATTTGTTCTGCAGGTTTCTTGTAATGGTGCGTCTGTGCAAAAAGATATTGGAGTCGGGTGGTGGTCCATCCGCCAATTTTGGTCATTCTCATCTGGAAGTTCAATCCACCCTGAACTTCTACCAAAAAGGTTATTTGCCACTGACAGGTATCCTTGCAAAGGCAAAGTTAATTGTTACTCTAAGCCAGAATATATGTTCTCTATTGTTGAAGTGCTACATGGTTCTCCTGAGTTTGCTTATTTGAAGAATTCGTGCTTTGCTAGATTTGTATGTGCGCAAATGTGTGCTTTCGGGTAGACTTTTCCATTGTTTAATATGTCGCTCTGTACTCTCACTGAAAATAAGGAAATTTAGTTTGCTTTTGGTGGTTGCTCATTTAGATATTCTTTAAGAGAGTTTGCGATTGTAACTGGTCTTCTGTGTCGTCCATTCCCTGACCCTGAGACAATTCCGACAATTAAGAAATCATGTATCTGGTCGGGAACCTTATTGGAAAACTCTCATTGGCTCTCAAGATGTTATTAGTGTTCAGGACATAGTTGACTTGTTGAAAGCAAATAAGCTTTTACCTGAGGTGGAGTGTATGCCTAGTTGAAGAGTTTTGAAGCTTTGTTTGCTAGTTATTGTTGATGGGATTCTGTTATGCAACTCTCAGCCGGTTAGACCATCTAGGGGAGTGGTTGAGATGCTTAGAGATCTAGATAATTTTGATAGTTATCCATGGGGGGGGGGGGGCGAGAGTCTTTTTCATTGTCTTTGGAAATGGTTAAAGTTGGTACACTTGTTGATTGTGAGGCTAAACTGGTTAAGAAGTTAAGGCGATATCACATTTCGACTTATGGATTCACTCTAGCTTTTCAGTTATTTTTTTCTGCATTGCATCTTGAAGTTAGAGAATTATATGTCTCCTGTAGCTGAAGAGAAAACCTTTATGGATTTCTCGGTTGTGCGGTGGCCTAGTGTCCGAGTATTTCACAATGAATGTATACTAGAAGTGGAAAATGATGTCGATGTAAGTTTCTGATTATGTGCATTTCTTGTTTGAACTGCTATATGTGGAGTGGTCAAATAACATTTTCGTTCTGATTATGTTTTAGCTACAAGTTTGTCCAATTTTAGCCGGTGAGTGTTGGTTTGATGTCTCTTGGCCTGACGAAGTTGCTGACCCTGTGATTGGGTATCTTCATAGGCTCATCGAATCTGGCCATTGTTTCTCGAAAGATGATTGGCGTGGTGGATTTTCTGGTCTTCCTCTGGTTTCCTCAAAGAAGGAATCGAAAGTTAATAATACTGCTGGAACGTCAACCCATTTTTACCATGTCTGCCTTGCTCAACCCGGTTCTAGGGGGTCCTCAGAGGTTTCCGCATTTATTAATGTCACAGCAATAATGAAGGAGATTGAGAAAAAGAATCTGGATCATGATAGGTCCTTGGTATGGTTACTTCTTTGAAGGCAACATTGAGAGAGGAGGTTGTAAGTGGAGTCTTGACAACTTTGGAAGCTCGTGGACTAATGATGTTGATGTTCGATTGCTCAAAGAAGAGGTTGTGGGTGAAATCTTGAGGTGTTTGGAAGCTCGTAGTGTCACTAATGTCTTTCGTTCACCTTCTAAGAATGATGATGTTAGTCTCGAAACTAGCTTTGTTATGGACCAACATGTTGACAATGATGGTGTAGGTAATATCGATCTTCTTTGTTCCAAGCCATGTGATGTTTCTTCAGTTTGTCAATTCGGTTCTTTTATGGACCAAACTGTTGGCATTAGTCATGGGGTTAGTGATTTTGAATGGGATCCTTGGCCAGGTATATCTGCTATCCTCTGTGATGTACGAGAGCAAGTGTTATTGATGTCTGAATCTGACGATGAAGAATTTAGGGGCGATTTAGGATGGAATAATGTACAAAAGGTCTCATTTGGTTCATTTGATTGTGTTAGTTTTTTGTTTTCCAATAAGTTGTTCACCATTGTGTTGTTTAAAGCTTTTCTCGACCATATGTTTTTGTTTTCTTTTAGGAGAAAGACACTATGGATGAAGGTGTGGGTAAGAGGTCAGGGTCTTCTTCCCGATCTGATGGGAAAGGAGAAGCCATTAATGGCATTGTACCTGTAGATGGGTGTGATGGTGGTTCTCCGAGATGTGGTGCTTGCAATGATAGTGGTAGTACATAAGAGAGGTGCAATACGGGTGGGAGCAATGTACTAGATTTCCGACTTATAACAGTTGATGTGGTTAGTTTTTGTAATTCAATAGCGTGCACAAATAATGTTGTAAAAACTTTGGCATTTTCATATGTTTTGTTGGCTCAGGAGAAACACACATCGGATTTAGGTGTGAGTAATATGTCAGTGTCTTCTTTTGTAGTAAGTGGAAGGTATTGTTGCGACCGAATCTGCAGGTGGACGTGAAGTTGTTCCTAATAATAGTGGTGGCTTGAAGGATCTAAGTTTTAATGAGGTATGTGAATTTTAATGATATAGGTTATATTCCCATGGAAATCTGATTCTCTCGACTGTATCGACTATGCAATTGGGTATTTTCTATTTCTGCTGCTCATGCTCACGTGTCTGTAACTTCTATGTTTTACGCAATCATCTGGAAGCAGAAAGAGAGGTATAGCTGATGTTGTCATCCTGCAGCTACCACCTAAAAGAACTACTGTCCGACCTCGTAGATTTGAGTTGATTAGATCTCCTCTGAAGGCTGGTACTCAAGTGAGGGATGTGCCTTTGTTGTTTGCAGACTCCTTTGGTGACATTGATGAAAATGTTACCAAAGAATTCTTAGATGTAATTCGAGCTGGGAAACGAAAGTTAATCTCACGTTCTTTATGTTACATTCTGTTAACATTTATGCTATACTAACTGTTTTTCTGATTAGGCATTTTATATTAATGGCCGACCATTGGGAATGGATTTTTTCGTTGATCTGTACCAACCGCAAAGATTAGTTGATTATTTGGTAATGCCAGGATTTTTTGTGTGTTTCCTTGTTCTGATATGTTCTTTTTGTTATTAATATCTGTTTCTAATCGTACAAATTTCAGATTATGGAAGGTTTTATATCTCTATTATGGTCCCACTATGAGGAAGAGTTGCGTAAGCGGAGGATTGTTGTGTTGGACCCATGGATCGGTTCTTTAATACATAATAACTTTTCGAGGTTGGCGAAGGGGATGCACAAAAGGGACTTTGTTTGGAACCCTACTATTGCAAAATATGTCCGTGGTGACATTCCCAGCCGATCGAACAACCTGAGGTGGTATAATAATGTGGACATGGTGTATTTTCTGTTGTGTTGTGATCGTGTGCATTGGGTTGCTCTTGTTGTTGATCTCTTGACTGGTCTGATCGAAATTCTGGATGCCCATGTTTATGGTGATATAGAGAAGGAAGTCTTGTTGGTCATGGATGCAGTCATTGCAGGCTTCCCTACACTTATCAGGAGCATGTTGGATCGTCTGTGTGATGATCCAGTGTTTCCAATGGAGTTTTCCTTTCGTTGGGTCTCCACCTGTTCTAAGAATGAAAGGACATGGGATTGTGGTCCTCTCTCTGTTAAATTTATTGAGCTTCATGATTTTGGTCGGAAAATGAATGGCATTATGGATTATGGTTGACAACAGCATTTGCGATAGGCTATTGATATGTTTGAAAAGCACGTCCATTCCTTTGCCTAAATGATAATATATAATGGATTGGGTGTATGTTATTTTCTTAATTTAGACACATTTGGCGTTAGAGTTTTCACAAGTAACAAGTTGGCTTCCTATGCTGCCCATTGTAAACACCAAAGGCAAGTCTGTCAATTGTAAGATGAATTGTCTTTAAATGCAGATTTATTAACAGAGAAAAATACTCATGCAAGTATTCGTCTACGTTTAAAAACTTTCCATCAGTGAGGCTTCAATTTTTACTATACTCAGTTCAATTTTGTCCAAGTTCAATCTTGTCGAAAGAATTCATCCATTGAGATAAATTTCGTCCATTCCGGTTTGCATTTGTACTATACTCAGTTCAATTTTGTCCAAGTTCAATCTTGTTGAAAGTATTCGTCCATTTTGATAAAATTCGTCCATTTTGATATAGGTTCTATACTATATTGAGTTAAGTTTTGTCCAAGTCATTCAAAGATTTTTAAATTAATTTTACTTTGTTTTTGTTTCTCGATTGATATGTGCTGATGATATCTTCATCTTCATTTGAAATCATATGAAAATATTGCAAATAGTAATAAGCATAAAGGATTTAAAAAGATTTGTTGATTACAAAATGCATCAAAAGGGAGTAGATATTTGTTTTAAAATAGATAGAGAGAACATTGTCATTCATAATTATGAGCAAAATGAATTTGGTTATGCCAAAGGCAAGAGTGACAAGCAGCAGAGGTACGCATGTCTTTGGTTTCATTGTACTCGTGCCATGCCATGTTGTAGTGCACTTGTGTCCTGGTCGACCATTTTTTCGTTGTCAAAGCAATAAAGAGGTAAGATCTCCTTAAACCAAGATAGATGAATGTTTAGTTGGTTTATATTGAGTAAAGCAGATGAAATACATAACACATATATGTTACCTAAAAATAGAATTGTCTAAGCTGAAATTGGTGTTCGTTACCATGTGTCATTGCTTCTTACATATTAGTCATTTGTTTGTTGTGAGTACTTCTCCTTAGGAATTGAGTTGCTTTTGAAGAAAAATAGCTATTGATTTTCTTGGAATTGTGGTGTAGAATCATATTTAAGTGGGTTGAAGAAGTTGTTTTTGAAGAGGTTCAAGATGTTCTTAAAAAGGTATAATACTTTGAAAGTGAGAGTAGAAAAGCGAAAACAGACATCGAAGACCTCGAGCAGGTGATGAAAAAACTTGAAGAACAAGTAGAGATCAGTAAGAATCAGCTGTTTAAAACTAAAGTGATGAACAAGCTTGCTTTTGCGTGGCTTTGCTTGATAAGCATCATTATGTTTGTTCACTTGGTTCTTGTTTAAGAAACTAAATTGGATGTTGGATATTAGAATGACAATTAGGTCATGGATAAACAATTTCTGTTGTGACATTTAGCAGACTCTACTAGTACTCATTCATCTTTTGGCTTCTAGATTGATTTTATGTCATGAATCACTATTTTCCTTATGATGTTTTCCTTACTTTCGTGCTCATATGTCATGTAGTACTATCCTTATGTCATAAATCAGTTTATTGTTAATGTACGTGTTCTTTCTTCATTATGTATGTTATGTACCTTCTAGTTTTATACATAATTCGCAATTTACAAACAAGTGCTTATAACGTACGTGGTCTTTCTTCATTCACAAATTACATAATTCGTCCACATATTTCATAATTCATCCACATATTACATAATTCGTTCACAAATACCATAATTCGTCCACAAAATTACACAAATTACATAATTCCATATCTTTACGCTCACCACGGTAATGTTTATCGGCACATCAGATTACATGTGCTATATATTCGATTCAGTTTCAAAAAAAAGTTATATTGACAAGCTAATTCAATGTGCTAGAAATAGAGGCAGAACTCTACAGAGCATAATTGAATCAATATTTGCAAGGCTTTGTGCTGGCCTTTTAATAGCCTAAACCCCAAAATATTTCACCAGGTTCTTCATTCTTCGATCATTCCTTTATATATGGGAAATAAGGCTATACACTGCCATTCATTTACCTGAACTACAAAAACTTCCGCCAGGTTCTTCACTTCCCCAAAAAAACCTTCCTCAACACTGGATTAAAATGTGTTAGTTTCTTCAACACTTCAAGTTATGTAAATAATCTCTACTAACACTTACAGTTTCATATGTCTTCTCCAACTCTGTCACAAGTTGCCCTATTATGCCCATTTTGAGAACAGAATGAACACTTACCAACAGCTCGCTTCTTCGAACCTTGAAACGAAGCCACAAGTAAAAAATGTTTTTATAAACGCTTTTCTCAAACGTTATTCACTAAACACAATCAACTTTACCATATATTCACCAGCTAAACGTATACGCCTTTTTCTCTGCCTCCCAGGTCCACGCGGGTTTGATGGTGGATATAACTGTAATGTTGTAACATCCGCAGGGAGTTCTTCGTCAGCTCCATTTGGAACTGAGATTATGAGCTTTGCATAAGATGCAGCCCAGACAGAAACAGTATAAGGTTCTCCAACGAGTGTTGCTACACCAATTCCATTCTGTTTTGCTGCAGCCATTGCATGAGCACATGGAAGTAGAATCTTTTGAAACTTTGTGCAAGTACAGGTTTTTTTCTCAAGGTCGACATAAAAGGATATCCAATCGTTGTTTATTACTTCGTAGGTCCAGCTAGAAACCTGTGTAATAGACCGCAGACGTGAGCTTGCTTGTTGAACCAGTAAAAGCTTATTGGCATTAGTCGTCATCACATCTTTACACTTTTCTGCATTTTCATGTCAGACGCAAAACCACACCATTAGTTTGTTTCTGATTGCTTCCACCATTGCAACAATCTAGAGTTCCACAATTCTACCTAATGCAGCATTCAATGCTTCAGCAATGTTACTACTCATTAGATTGTAGTGCATAGTTGGGCAATGAGCTTGGGTCTAGTGTTCTTTGGGAATTAATTGCAAATAAGTTAAACACTTGCTATTGCGTCTACCAATCTCTGCATATAGGTCCTTGAACTCGCCAACAGTATACACCCTTTCAGCTCTACCCACTAAGTTTCCAATGCCTTTCCCACATAAACGAGCTTTGACATTTCGCTCTATATGGACAGCACACGCTCCATGGAAAGCTAGTGGATACACACTTTCAACCGCAACATATATTGCTCTATGGCGGTCAGATATAATAACCAGATCCTCTGCATCAGGCACTATCTTCTTCAGACATTCAAAAAACCATGTCCATGACACAAGGTTCTCACCATCAGCTATACCAAATGCTATAGGAAACACTTGGAAATTAGTATCCTACATACTTGCTATCAGTAGCACTCCTCGAAACTTCCCTTTAATAAAAGTTCCATCAACCATAATCACTTTCCTCATATATGGGATTCCAACAACGGATGCTCCAAGTGCAAAAAATAGATAGTCAAACTGTTTCTTACCATCTGGACTTATAGTGAACCCAATCTCATACTTAATCCCCTCGTTTGCTTGTTTCAACAAATACATATATGTTGCTAACAATTCATAACTCCCTTCGTCACTTTTTCTAGTCCTTTTTAGAGCTACTTCCTTAGTATACCAACCTTTCATGCATGTGACAAACACATTTCGCTTAGCCATTATCAACTTTGGAATCTCAACAGCTTTTGGCCCATTACCCTCCACAAACCTGTCCTGCAAAACCTCAACAATAACCTTGGTAGTAGCTCGTTTTCCATATTTAGACCTCGCAGAAATGGTACATGTATGAGTTAGTGTTGCTGTCCTAATTTCGAAGTTCTTTGAATCCTTTGCAACTTTACGACCAAACACCCTCCACGCACATTTTGGATATGAACATATAAGAATTAGTCTCAGCTTATCAGACCGAGAGATCTTGAAATTGAAAAACCTCTTTATAGCATAAATAGCTAAGCATGTATGCATTTGTTCTTTGTCTTCGAATGTCCGTCCAATGTACACAACATCATCATCTGCTGCAACACTAGAACAACCATCAACATCAATCAACTGCATTTTATCATCAAAAATAGGCTTAGAATCATTAACACTCAATGATGTTTCCATAGTCTCACGATCATCAGCACTGGCGAAGTCCAAACGCTGACATACTTTACTCCACGGGTACTTAAGAACAGCATTGCTAATGTCTTCCTTACTAGCATTCTGCCGGTGCTCAGCCACTGCTCTGGTGTCACCACTGACAACTAAATCCATACAACCAGAATCAGATGCCTCCCCAGGCTTACTACCCACAGAAGCAAGACCTACATCCAACCCACCAGAACCAGACGCTTCCCCATGCTCACTACCCTCACCAGTGACATCCACATCGAAACCACTAGAACTAGACGCTTCCTCACACTCACTTCCCTCGGCACTGCCACTTGCATCAATAAATTCCCTCCACAATTCAAGATCAAATCCATCATTATCTGGTAAGTTTGATAAACCTAGCACATCATTAAATGCGTTATCATCAATTATCTCCAACCCTTCTCCCTCAAAAAGAGTATATCTATTCTACTTCTCGGTACAAACCCTTTCAATACGTTCAACCTCTTGAATTATTAACTCATCCTCAGGAGTTGCTTCAACCACTTCTATATAGCACAAGGACACATCCCTTTCTACTACCTCATCTCCAGACAATGTTGTTGCAGGCTGGACAAGTCTTCCAATCCCACTGTTGTCAGTTGAGTTATAGCACCTGGACACATCTCTTTCAACTACCTCATCTCCCGACAATGTTGTTGCAACCTCGACAAGTCTTCCGATCCCACTGTGGTCAATTGAGTCAGTTGAACCCCCTTCGTCTTCTTGACCACGTGAAGAAGACCGATCCTAAGAAAACTTTGGTGTCGCACCATCTACAAGCCTTATGATACCACAATGCTTACCTGAATCTTCCTCTGAGGCAGACACTTCAACCAAATACATTCCCACCACCACTAACCCCAGTATTGCCTACTGTATCAACCAACTGTCTAGAAGAAACACCATCTCTGTTGTCACCACCACCAGCCGCTATTGAAGGATTCATACTTGAATCCTCTTCTTCAATAGAGTACATCCTAATAGCTCCAATATCCACTGGCCATTCCAAGTCTTATGAGTTAAGTGATTCTGGGTCCAATGGTTCCAGAGAGAGTAGTAAATTGATGTGCTTTGCATTTCGTCCGACCCGAACCCGACCTGAAATATCCGAAACCGAACCAAACCAAAACTTGCAAAATACCCGAACGGGTTTTGGATCATAAGAATACGGGTATCCGAACCCGATCGGCTAAAACTTGAAACCCGAATGGGTACCCGAAATACTCGAAATATATAATATATTTAGAAATAATTATTAATATATATTACAAAAATATTCAAGATTTTAACTATAAATCTATATATATTATTCATTTTAGAATCAAAATAACCAAAACAAACTTAAATATTAATTTTTTTATATTAAATCATGGTTTTTTAAAAAGTTGTTTTAGGCTTTTTTGAATATGTTTCTATAAAATTTAATTAAAAAATACGGATATCCGAACCCGACCCAAATCCGAACCGAACCCGACCCGAAATAGAGTATTTTCTAATAACCAAACCCGACCCGAACCCGCTAAAATACCCGAACGGGTCTTATATAAATAAACCCAAAATATCCGAAATCCGAAAAACCCGACCCGGTTGGGTACGGGTACCCGAATGCCTAGGTCTGGACTCCAATCCAATTGTGCTTATTATAGCAACATGAGGCCTCTGTTCAGCACTGAACAATGAGAGCTGCTCAGGCAACCAATAACTGAGAACAACTTTCCAAAAAGAAACATCTAACGCAAACTCACTAGCAACAATACTGACCAAGTCCTCATACGACATTGTTTTCTTAACAACAATCCCAGGTCCATATATCTCCTTTGTCATCTCGAACACCCATTCTCCACTATCAGTACAACCCCAAACCCCAACAATCATGAAGACGACTTCATCTTCTCCCTAAACATCCACAAAAAACACACAGAATCAACATACAAAACCACAAAAATATTCACAGAACACACAAGAGAAAGACAGAACGAGCACTTCAAACACAGACAAAAGCAAGAGTTCTTCAAACACACACAAGAGCAAGAGCTCTCACTACAAGAAAATTGCGAATTAATTGCGCTTAAAAAACGCTATCTATAAATACGATAGCATTAAGTTAAACGCTCTGTCATTGCCTGCGATAAAAAGTCTGACTCTTTAGACAGTGTTTCTTATATATGCGATGGTAAATATATTTATAATTGTGTTTTATTTTTATGCAATAGTTATTTTATAATAACGGTTTGCTTTCTGCAATTGGTAACCATGTTATCCTAAAATAGCATTTATACAGAATAATAGATTAGTTATATAATGGTAACCATGTTATTCTAAAATAGCATTTATGCAGAATAATAGATTAGTTATATAACGGCATTACGTAAATGTTATCTATACATATTTTCTTTATTAGTATAGATGACATTTTAATATCATTATGGTTGAATAATTTTGTTCATTTCATTGTCGACATTAATTTACTATTAATTTACTGAAAATATTAATTTAATTTATCTACATTTAATTTAAAAAGAAAAATCTGATTAACTTATAAATCAAATATCCGAAAAAAAAAAACTTATAAATCAAATATAAAATACATAGTCTAAATCAAATACAACATACATAGTCTAAATCTGATTAATTTGTAAATCAAGAATTGAATAAATCTTGGACTTCTGATCCCATATATTTGAAAATGCCTTCTTTCCTCCTGAAAATCAAATAAACAAATCCATGAAATCTGAATTTCGAGCAAAAATAACTAAACACTTCCAAATATATAGGTATAGGCATATGGGATAATCATATACCTTGGATGTGAATTGCTTAACGATTTCTGAGAGCTCAGGGACATCTGATAGCCTCGACACTTGTGACGGCTTCTTTCAAATCAATGGGGCAGTTCCTGAAGTAATATCCCAACGATCAATACAAAGAGCATCAAATGTTCACAAGAGAAAGAATGCCAAATTGTTTTACTTCTTCGTTTCGATAACACCTAAACGAACAGCAATAAGCTCACAATATATTCCAATGAGCTCATAAGCAGCCATTGTCTTCTCTTCCCTCACCACATGCTCAACCTGAGAGAGAAACTTAACCACTTCCCAATTTCATCAACAAATACAACACTTCCAATACAGATTATCAAGTTATCATGTTTGAATTTCGCAGAAATTGCTATACCCGAATCCTAGCAGTAGGAGTATTTCCAGACACAAGCAATTGAGCTAATTCTCTCCTTAGCTATTTAATCTGAATCTCCTTTTTGTTCTTCAGTATCTTAAGGCGTGAATTCTCCATTTGCAAAGTTGTTTTGCTGCATCATATAAAATCAATGAATCATTAAAAAAAACGAAATCAAGGTCAAAGACAACGGATGAAACAGTAGAATCCTGTCAAGTTCGATCATAATAGAATCTGGATGTTCTAACATAAAGTAATCTCAAGCAGCATAGAAGATAAAAAAGTAACCCAAAATCAAATAGAAAAGAAGATTAAGAAAGTGAGCAATCCACAATAAGAAGAGAAGATACATATCGATTTCTCATTACGAGATGTGAGAAATAACAGGTTTAATTTCGCATGAAAGAGATGAATGAAAGAAGAGATGTGATTTCAAGAGAAAATTTAGGGTTTTGGAACCAAAAGCGGGCAAATGACTGAAAGGTTCTTCGGCGGAATAAAAGTGACTCGTTTACTCTCTAAAAATAAGGGTTATTTAATTAAATCGATTAAAATTGAAAATGGGGTATTTTATGTTTTTGTCCTCGTCAATTGGAGGATCCAACCGAATATATCCGCCCGACCCGTGATCCAATTTACAGTATCCGATTCATTATATTTAAACCGGAAATCAGAATAAACCAACCCCAATTAACCGAGAAGTAAATTTCCCAAAAACTAACCCTAATAACCTCAATCTATCGATTCGATTTTCTCATTATCCTCCATTTCATCGCACCTTTTCACCTTCTCTTCTTCTCATTTTCTCTAAACCCTTGCCGGAATTTTCACCTTCTCTTCTTCTCTTTTACCGGAATTGTCGCCGTGGAATGGCTCGAACAAAGAACACGGCGCGAAATAGAGGCGGAGGAGGCTTCGCTGGATTTATGTCGGCTCTTTTCCCCGCTCCTTATGAACCTCCGGTTGAACCTGAGGTGGAATCTGAGGCGGGACAAGTGGAGGAACGTGTTGTGGATTCGGTGGGACAAGCGGAGGAACGTGTTGTGGATTATGCGGGACAAGTGAAGGAACGTGCTGTGGATTCAGCGGTGGAAAACGAGAAGGAAGATCCGATAGTTGACGCAGTGGATCCTCCGATGGAACCTAAGGTGGATTCATCAGTGCAACCTTCGGTCGAAACTCCGGTGGAAAACTCACGGCCGTTTGAAGACATTGTCGAACCTCCGGTGGAACATCTAGAAAGCGTAGAAGAAGAGGCGGACTTGGTAGACCAAGGAAGCAAAGAAGATGACTCAGAAGACGATGAGTCAAAAGGTGAGGAGTCAGAAGAATTATCAGAAACCGTAAGTTAGTTAAACATGTCGAATAGTTTAACTAGTTTTACTTATTGAAATGGTTTTCCAACTGATGAATCTTCAGTTTTAAGGATTGTGATTTTAAGGATTGGTGATCTGTGATTGTTGAATTCATGTGATTGGATATAGTTCTGTGATTATTCACATGCATATAGTTCTGTGATTGTTGGATTGAATTTAGTTTAAGAGATTCTCGTGTGTAGTGTGAGATGATTTTTGAGATGTGGATTGATTGAAACGTGGATAAAAAATATTATATAACGTTTTAGATGGTTGGTTTGAGATGATTATGAGAGTTGTTGTGATTAAAAAACGTGAGTTTATTATATAATTTGTTCTATGATTATGGGATTTTAATTGTTTAAAAACGTGACAATAATGTTTCTTATAGTATTGTTACTAAGAGTTGGATTGATTAAAATGTTTCTTAAGTATTGATACTGGGAATTATATGAGTAAAATGTGTTTAGTGTGTTGTTTTATGATTGTGTTATACTATTGATTCTTAGAATTGAATTTTTCAACGTTTCTATGAATCTGGGATTTTGATTGGTTTAGAATATTGTCTATTGACTCTGAGAATTTGATTAAATCGTATTTGTTCTTGGATTTTGATTGAGGTTTCATATACTATTGATTATGAGAATTGGATTGATTCTTGGATTTTGATTGAGGTTTCATATACTATTGATTCTGAGAATTGGATTTATCTTAACGTTTCTTAAATATTTATTCTTAGAATTGTTCTTGGATTTTGATTGAGGCTTCATATACTATTGATTATGAGAATTGGATTGATTCTTGGATTTTGATTGAGGTTTCATATACTATTGATTATGAGAATTGGATTTATCTTAACGTTTCTTAAATATTTATTCTTAGAATTGGATTGATTAGTTAATGTGTAGTGTTTGGAATTATTCTGAGATTTGGATAGATTATAATGCGTATATTGTTTCCTTTGGTATTGATTATGATATTTTGTTGTTTTATGTGAATTGAGGAATCAGATAATGGTGGACCGGGAGTGATTCCACCTGACAACTTCTATCTTCCAACAAGTGAGTACACAAGGACCATTAAGATTGCCACTAGGTGCTACATAGCACAAATAGTGGAGAACTTGGAGAAAATGCTAGACCCACCCGAGAAGCAATGGTTCTATGACCATCCGTAGTTTGGTCACTTCTTCCATATGCCACGGGATGTGTTTCACAAGACGATGGAAATGTGGTTGTTACTGGTGCGCATGGTTCGGACAGAGAAGATGGAGTTGTGGTTTGTGGTCAATGGTGTACCTGTTAGGTACTCACTGAGAGAGCACACCTTGCTATCAGGTCTGCATTGCCATCAGTATCCGAATAAACGGATGGGGAATCTCAGTTTTGTGACCAAACATTTCAAGAAGGTCAAAGTGACTCAAGAAACTGTGGAGAAGAAGTTTATGTCGATACATATGTATTCAAGGGATAGGTTGAAGATGGTTGTACTGTATTTTCTGACTTCGGTTATCAAAGGAAATGGAAAGAGAGGGCCACAAGCAATGTCAATTAACTTGTTTTTAAGGCGGATTTTCACGAGTCTTGATGCATGTGTGTCATTCCCGTGGGGCAGGTTCTCCTTCTTTGACAATCTGAAGGAGGTTAATCGGATGTTTAGGTTTTTTAAGAATGGTGTTGCTAATCCAAATGTCAGTTTGCCAAGTTTTGTTGTTCCGTTAGAGGTATCGAAGTATTATAAATGTTGTGGTATAGGTTGTTTGAAGTTATCATCATTATTAAATTGTTTGACTTTTTGTATATATCCTTGCATTTGAGGCAATCCCGAGGTTGATGAAGGGTTTCCGAGACGAGGTTAAAGATGCCCACAGTGACTGCCCTCGAATGTGCAAGGCGAAGTTCAAATCTTGTAACATGAGAGGCTTTCGCATCCATGAGATCAACAGAAAACTTGGTAAAACAAAGGTTAGGAATACTTACATTTGTACCTGTTATTTGTTACTTGATTTGTGATGTTATGTGATTTGTGGTTAAAAGTTGATGTTATGTGATTTGTGGTTAAAATGATGTTCTGTGATTTCAAATTAACTTGTATTTTCTATCAATTTAACAGAAGATTGCTAGTGTTTTGAATCCAACTTGGGATGAGGAAAATCTGCTCCCAGGGATCGGAGAAGAGGATGATGCCACTAACATTGCCGTTGAAAGCTGGACAATGTGAGTGGTGGATGAAAAGAAGAAACTGTGCTTTTCACAATTCCGAGATGAAGACATAAAGGCTCGGAAGAAGAAGGCATCAAACAAGGTTGTTGGTGAGTCTGAGTCCTCTAAGGGTCGTAATATGAGAGAGAAACCGAAGTTAAGTGAATTTGAAGATTTGAAGAAGAAGAAGATGATGTCCGAGTTTAAGCAAATCCATGATAGGTTGGACACCATGACAAGTAGATTGACAAAGGTTGAGGAGTCTGTGAATGGGAAAAGCAGTAAATGTGGGTGATGCTGAAGAAGTAGAGATCTTAGAGGATGAGGAAGACGAAGAAGAGGGCATTAATGATGAAGCTGGTGCGAATAAAGAAGTAGATGCTTCAGAGGAAGGAAGAAAAAGAAGAAGAAGATGATGCAGAAGAAGAAGATGAGGCAGAAGAAGAAGATGAGGAGGAAGAAGATGCTAATGAGGGAGTTGTTACGGAAGAAGAAGGGAAAAAGGTCCTTTTATGAGAGAAGGAAACCACCATACGAGATGCGCATAACAAGACAAGCGAAGAAGTGCATTGGTGGTTAACGTTTTAGTATTCATTTAGTAGACTTATTAACCGGTTCTTTTGGTATATTGTAATCATGTTGTTTCATTGTTAAACTTATTAGTAGACTTATTAACCGGTCCTTTAGGCATGTTATAATTAACCGGTCCTTTTGGCACATTACAATTAATCGGTCTTTTTGGCATATTTTAATGAAGTAAAGTTTTAGAGATTTATTTATTGAGATTTTTTGTCATGTTTTGTATTAGAATGGAGATAATATACATCTTCTATATACATCGATAGGTAGATTACATAGACAATAGATTTCACTTCATGAAACACGTTACTTCATTAAAAACCATAAACCTTACAAACGTTACTTCATTACAGACTTTTAACATCTTAAAACACTAGCACATCCATAGGTAGATTACATAGACAATAGATTTCACAAATCTTAAAACATTAGCACATCTTAAAACACTAATTTGATTTTGGTAAACTTGCAATCAGCTTTGCAAACGAAGAGTTTGTCATTTCTATAGCATTATTGAGTTCACAGATCTGGTTTTTCATCTCATCAAGCTTAGCAGAGTGTGCCTTTGACACATTCTTCAAGCTTTCTAGCTCATCCTCCATACCTAGATCCCAAGGTGTCCTCTGGTGCGTGCCATTATTCTGTAAATGAGACGGGTAAGAACTTGACACAATCAACCCAAATAGATAAAGACAAACAGATTCATACCTTAAACACAGCACATGTGAAGTATATCTTCCCCACTTGCTTTGTTTGCTCCCTTATTATCTTCCCACCACATGGACATTCTGTAGGGATTCCGTAATTTGTATCCGCAACCCAATGAACAAGGTTTTCATGAGCAATAGCTATTCTCTCGTCAACGTCGTTTGAGTCCTCATTCGGGTCAAACGTGCCATCACTACTCATGGTTACCTAAACCATGAACAGAAACAATTCATAATGTGATAAATTAAACAAATCGATTGTGAAAATAATGTAGAATCAAGAAATTAACCCTAATTACCTTAGTGGAATAATGAAATTCCGAGTGTATGAAAAAAGATGAGGGTTATTGAGAGAAATTGGTGTAGATAGTGTAAAGAAACAATTGGTGGGGAGAAATTGGTGTAGGTATGATATTTATTGAGAGAAATTGAGGGTTTATAATTTCAAATGAATTGGTTTACAATTCAAAAAATTTCAAGCCAAAATGTTTGAAAGAGGAATGAAAATTTTGAATTTTTTGACCCACTATTATACCAATTTTGTAGTTATGCATAAATATACATAGTTATACTTCGGGCCATTCTGAGAAGTGATTAGTTTACTCTAATCAAACCTTATAATTTTTAGTTTAACCACGCAGAGTTAGGTGTTTTACAACAGTTAAGAAGAGTACACATACTAATTTTATTGTTTTACAATCGCTATAAAATTTGGTTCTATAATGTGATTCTAGGTACCAAACTCACCATATTTTGCTAAGAAATATAGTAGTATATGTGAACTATGTTGTGTGATTATACAAAATACAAAGTTATATGATACTATACTACTGTACGAGTTAACAATTTAATTTGATTAGTAGTATGATTATATGATCATATTAAAATGGAATTTGAAATTAAACCAATTGATGGATCCAAACAAAACCGAGAGAATGGTAAACCCTCTTTAATTTCATGTAAACCAATTTAATTTCATGTAAACCCGATAAAATGATTTCCCACTTTAGTTTCATGTAAACCAATTTAATTTCATGGAATTTGAAATTAAACCAATTGATAGATCCAAACAAAACCAATTAATGTATACCAATTTAATTTCATGTAAACCAATTTTAATTTCAAAATAAAACCGATAGACTAAATTAGACTACAAATACAAACCAAGTCTTGTTAACAAACCAAGTTGTTTCAATTACTAGAACACAAACTACAATTGAACTATAATCTCACTAAATCAGATTTTGATTACACTATTTTTACAACAACTACAATGACGAAACAACCTAGAGCTACAAGCGGAATCAATGTCTTCTTCGCATGCCTTTTGGCATCCAAAATCATCCCATCCATTTTGTCAGCCAACTCTTTCTCAAGTTTAGCTTGCATTTTTTCGAGAAACTCATCTTCGTTACACTTCAACAAATTTATCTCTCTCTCAAGTCCCCTAATTAGACTACTCAAGCGTTCAATTTCATCAATGAAAGTCTCGTCAAACCATTTGAAAGTATGCTCATCATCAGTTCGCTATCAACAAAATAATGTAGACACAAAAATTAACAAGAATTGCTAATCCGACTTTAACAATCACGAATCTAGTTAAAAGTGGCAAAATTACCTCTCTTTGAGCAGCATATGAACACCGATAGTACCTTCGTCTTGGGTTGTTACCGGATCTTAAAGTCAATCACAAAATTGATTCTCCACAAGTACATGGACTCTTCGGAATTCCGGCCACGAAACTCCGATGATGAGTTGAGTATCCCGTTGAAGCTCCAGTCTTGTAGCTACTCATCTTCAATTACGAAGGGTTCCCTCCCAATTTGGATTAAACACAAAATCCTAACGTCTTCATAGAAAGTCGTGGGGAAAGAGTAGGGAAGAAGAAGGTTTTTGAGAATGAAGAGGAAGAAATGGAAAATAATATCAAATGGGCCACTTTCTTTTGTTTCGGTTGTGGGTCAATAAACATCTTTCGGTCCATAAAAATTAATGATGGACCAACAATTTGTTCAGATAGTGAGCCAATTTTTGATGGACCAATTTCCATGAAATGGCCCAACGATAAAAACACAAACTGGCCTTACGAGACAATGGCCAACGATAACAACAAATAATAAAAACGAACGAATTATCAGATACAAATTCTCCAAACTTATGTCTCGATTACACCTAAGATAAAATTCAAAACATAACACATGATAACACATAACAACACATAACAACACATCATTTTTCTTGATTACCACTGTTAAAACACGCCTCCAAGTCTAAGCCAGGCACACTCTTATTTCGTGTTCTTCGATGACTCTCACCACCCGATGGAAATCGGGTTTCTTGTCCACGGCCTTTCTTTTTCTTGTACTTTGGAGGCAAGACCTCTATTGATGCAATATAATCCAAGATCATGACCCATTGAGCTATATCCGGGACAGGATACACCGTCTAGTTATACACCAACGTCCATTGCTCCATTAGATAATATTTGGAACATAACTGATATAGATGTTTATCCTCTATCCTCAATGGATTTAACATGTACATGCCAAGAGCAGATATCGCATACACACATGGGTACTTGTCCTTATTAAAACGCATGCAAGCACAAGTTTTTCTCTCCAAATTAACCAAATAAGATATCTCATCGCTTCCGAGAACAGAATACTCACCCATGAATACGTTGAGCTCCTTAACAGCCAAACGATTTGCCTCTTCACACCTTTTATGTAATATATTCTCTACAAGTGGAACCAATCTCTTAGACATATTTCCTCCAGCACTATCATTACAATGTATATTAAACCACTCTCCTATTTTCTCAAAAATTGCATCAACCATGACTAGCAAAGAGTATTTTCTAGTCTCCTTGAAAACACTATTCAATGATTCAGCAGTATTTGTTGTAACGATATTGTACCTGTCTCCGGGATAGTGACACCGAGCCCATTGGTCCACTTCTGCAGTTTCATCCAAATATGTAGCTACAGTCGGATATCTACTCCTAAATTCCACATACTCACGTTCGAATTGAGCCTTCGTATAAATATGAGCCAACTCCTTGAATCTCCTCGCAATATTATCTTTGTAAATATTAGAAATCTTGGTTTTCACATTTTGAGATAAGTGAAATATACCATGATGCGCTCTCGGTAACACTTCGGCAACTGCCTTGATGAGGCTAGGATTTCTGTCACTGATAAACACCAATTCTGAATCATCTTCCACAACGGTTTTCAAATTATTGAAGACCAGTTTTAACTTGCATCATTCTCACCATCAAGTACAAAAAATGCAATCGGGTAATGATGATGGTTAGGATCTTGCCCAGTGGCGAATACAAGAGCACCACCATTCTTAAGAAAAGTCGCATCCACACAAAGCACTTTTCGTATTCCCCTAAACCCCTTGATACAAGCTCCCAACACGATGAATAAATACTTGAACCGGTTTTCATCATCCAATTGCAATTCTATCATTGTACCTATATTCGTCTTCCTCAGAACATACAAATACGAAGGCAACCTCTTTTAACTTTTCTCCGGAGTTCCACGCACAGCACATGCAGCTTTTTGTTTTCCTCTTAACGTAGTTCTGCAACACACTTTTATCTGAGTTCTTAAAACGTATCGCCAAGTATCCGAGTTCATTATGTCGTAGTCATAAAATCGTTTATGTGATGCTATAAACACAATATCTTTCACTTGCTGTTTGGACCCGAATTCTTAACTTAATTCCAGCCCCGTTCCATCATCCCAATCGTCTACAAACTGAGTACCCCCGTTCCATCATCCCAATCGTCTACAAACTGAGTACCATCTATCATATGGAAATTCCATACCATGTACATATCCCTTTCCATTTCTATCACCTATCATGTCGTCATTCACTTTAACCATTTCATTAATTCCTTGATTCTCATCAACACCTACAATCCCTTGATTCTCATCAACACCAACGATCTGCAAGGCAACATCATTTTCGTATTTTTCTTCATCGTATAAAGTAATGGCGTTATAATCTCCAGCATTTGAAACCATATCACCATCATTATTATTCAAACCAAATGAACTTCCAATCTCTTTTATATTTTCCTCCACTTCCACATGCAATATACTTCTCAAATGACCAACATTCATGCTACATAACTAACTCTCAACATCCTCATCATCCATAATATACGATTGTTTATTCGCTTCAACTACCAGTGGGATGTAACTCATCTTATCTTCGCATCATAATCCACACCAATTTTCTTCCTTACTTTTTCCTCTAATAACGAGTATGTTATATCCTCAATTGACATTGTCTTTATCGTTATGGCAAAATACTTGGCACCCTTAGAATCCCATCGATACCCATCATCTGTTTCAACATAAGACCCACCAGTATCCATATGAATCGCCATTTTAATCATTCTGTCCGCAAGTTGGAAAAAAAATCCCGTTATTGTAATTTTATTATTTTACTAGTTCCACTATTGTACTACATTTTTATTATTGAAATCAATACCATGTAAATCCTTACAAATCATCACCAGAATCAATTGAATAATGGTACCTTTCACTCTTCTATCCTGTTTTGGATCAAATGCTACAGCTAATTTGGACGTTTGACGTTGCACCTCGCACCAAATGCAATAATCATCGTCACCGTGAAGAAGGAGCTACAGCCGAAGAGGAATTCTCGCCGTTAGGAAGAAATTGTCGCCGTGAAGAATAGCAGAAGATCATCGCCGGTTAACAACAAAAATCATCGTCGGTTAAACAAGAACAGACGTCGCCGGCGAAAGAATCCCGATTTTCTTCCCAAGCTTTTCCCTACAATTCACGTCAATGTTAAGCTGGTTTGATTGGGTTGGTTTGGTTCTTAATTTAATTGATTGGTACATTTAATTTGGTCATTTAATTCTGTACCAACCAAATCCACTTTTTTCATTAAATTAATTAAAGGGCAAAAGAAGACAAATGTTTTAAGAAGAGAGTAGGGGAGTAATCTAGTCACTATAAGAGTACGTTAGTCACTTAGATCTCAATTAAGAGCAATAGAGTCATTGTTCCACCAAAAGCAAAATCTAGAGGGCAAATGACTCAAACACTCCTAGCTGGGAAGAAAGTGACTCAAACACTTCTCTATTATTTGGCTGATTTAAATTATTAGAAAATCAGGTGTTTTACCTTCTTGTCCTGGATAGTTAGAGAAATTTTCAGGATCCAACCTGTACTATCCGCCCGAGCCCGTTATCCATATTAAAGATCCGATAATTGTTGGTTCACTTGATTAAAACTAGAAATTTATTTAAACCAACCCATCAATAACCAAGCAGAATTTTTCCCCCAAATTAACCCTAATTGATCCTATATATCTCATTTTTCCAATTTCGTCGGACTCTTTCACCTTCCTCCATTCTCCCTTCTTTCTATGAGAATTTTAGCAAATTAACCATAATTCTTCGTTCAATTTCTCTTATTCATCTAATTTGTTGTTGTGTATTATTTTTTCTTCGAGGAATCAGAAGATGAGGAGTCAAAAGAATCATCAGTAAGTTACTTTATCCTAATTTTGAATGTCAAATAGTTGAACTAGTTGTACTTTTGAAAATAGATTTTTGTGGTTTTCGAACTGACGAATCTTCCGTTTTAAGGATTATAGATCTAGTTCTGTGATTGTTGAATTATTTAGTTTATTATATCGATTGTAAAAGGAATTATTCTATGTTTTAGAGATTTGGAACAATTATGAAAAATGGATTAATTAAAGTATACCAATTGGAATGATTCTGAAATTTTTTCAATTCACGTGTATAATGTTTGGATTGAAGAACGATTCTGAGATGATTTTGAGATTTGGATTGAATAAAACAGGTATAATGTTTATTATATGCGATTATGAGATTTGGATTGATTAAAACAGGTCTAATGTTTATTATATGGGATTATGAGATTTGGATTGATTAAAATGTTTCTTATAGTATTGCAACTGTGAAAAGAAAAGCAGTAGATGTTGCTGATGCGGAAGAAGTAGAGATTCTGGATGAAGAAGACGAAGAGGAAGGTGTTGATGATGAGGTATGTGTGAGGAAGCTGCTAAGAATGAAGATGAACTTCAGATGAGAAAGAAGGAGATGAGAAAGGAGATGAGCAAGAAAAGATGAAGAAGTATATCTAATGTTACTTTTGTTGTAATCTATTATAACGTTGTAGAATTTTATTTTGGTATTGTAATTACTAATGTTGCAATCTTTATTTCTTTGTGACATTTATATTAGAGTTTTTTAGAGCATACATTAAGAAAACAAATCACTTATTAAGAAACCATAAAGCAAGTACATAGTTAAGTAGGTTTCAAAGCATAAGTGTAGAAAAACAAAGGGAGATTCAAAAAAATTTGGGTTTGGAGGGAGAATTAAATTTTTTCGCAAAATGTTTACTAAAATATTCGAATTCTTTGAAAATTGTTATACCAGTTTTGCAGTTATGTAAAAAACACATAGTTATACTTTGGCCATTTTCAAGAAATTATTAGTTTACTCTAATCTAAATTTATATATAATAGTTTAACCAAAGATATTATGGTGTTTTACAACATTTATAAAGATTATACACATTAATTCCTTTGTTTTACAAATTTTATACAAATTTGGTTCCATAATGAGATGTTACGCAACAAACTCCCATATTTTGTTGAGATATTCATGATAGATATGTAAAACATGTAGTTGATTATATGAAAGCTTAAAAATTAAATTATTAACAATAGTTGATTAAGTATATCATAAATATGAAATCACAAATAATAATTTTCATGTCAATTACATTCGTGAATATGAATTTGTTATAACTAAAACGAAATTTCTCTTTTTGATTTCAATTAAACCGATTTAATTTTTTTCTTTCTAATTTTGATTAAACTGATTGAATTTTCTCTCTTTGATTTCAATTAAATCGATTGAATTTTCTCTCTTTGATTTCAATTAAACCGATGGCTTCTTTGATTAATTTAAACCGATGAATTTTTGATTAATATTAATGAAGTGATCTCTCTGTCACATTTTGGTTATGCTTCAATGAAGTGATCTTGGTTATGCTTCATGGTTTAATTGAAAATTAAATATTAATGAAATGATGTCACATCTTGGTTATACTTCAATGAAGTGACTCTTTGATTAATTGGCATCTTGGTTATGCTTCACTGAAGTGATTTCTCTGCAAGTCCACCAACTAAACTACGCAAGCTTTTGATTTCATCAAGCTTTCGATTTCATTAACACAAATCACGGAACCAACAATGACGGAACCAACAATCACTAATTCAAAATCATAACCAGAATCAATTCAAGAAGGAACCCCATTAAATAACACTAATAATTTACCTCACCCTCTTATATCTTGTTTTGAATCAACTCATTTTCTTTGTATTTTACAACACAACTCGCGACGAAGAAGCAATTCATTTCTTCAGAACAGTTCTCGAATGCCGAAAGCTCAAGATCGGCGTGAAGACGGAAGCTCTAGATGAAGTTAACTCAATATAAATCGGACCCATACAAATCATCAGTAGAATCAATTGAATAACATGATTAATGTACCTCACACTCTTCTATCATGTTTTGAATCAAATCACCCCACTCAATTCCCCTTTCAATCAATTTATTCTTTACCACAAATTGGATGTCACGTCAAATGGAACCTCGCCATGAAGAAAAAAGCTAGCTGAAGATCGTTGCCGGTAAACAAGAACAATCGTCGCTGAGAAACAAGAATAATCGTAGCTGTTTGGAAGAAAATTTTGTTTTGTGTCCGAACAAGTCACATTAAATTTAGATGGTTTGAATTGGTTGGTTTGATTCTGATTTTAATTGATTGGTACAATTAATTTATCACCAATCGAGATTTGGATCCAAATAATTTCTTTTTCATTTAATCTATTCAAAGGGTAAAAATGACAAAATTTTGTAAAGGAGAGTAGGAGCATTTGAGTCAACAAAAACTCATTTTCGGAGAACCTCATAGGTTGGTCTCCGAAACAGAACCATAACTCATCATTGTTATCAACTTCAACCCTATTAACCAAAAGATAATGTACTAGTTTTCCTGAGAACTTCACATTCTTGTTGCTTAAGACTTCAATGATTGGTCCCAAAAAAGAATTCTTCAATTTCTCAAAGCTCCTCCTACTAAGTTGATTTTTAACAAACTTCACTACCTTTTCAGAGTAATGCTTGTTGATATTGTCGAATGTTGTTTGTTCAGTCCCAGGTGTGATTATCCTTTTTGGCAGAAGTATCCTCTCAGTTCCTGCCATATCTAAACAAAACAAAAACAAGTTCAATCACATAAATCCATTTTCTAGGTTAGTGTTTACTTATCATCAAGGGTCAAACTAATCAATGATTACAGGATAAATATTTTTATAAAGCCCTTATAAATTCTTTATAATCCATCTTATAAATTAGTTATAAAGCCCTTATAAATTTTTAATAAAGCCCTTATAAAGTCCTTATAAATTTTTAAAATAATCTTCAATAATATAAATCGATTACACACAAGTTGAATGGATTCACGGTTTTTCAATACACAATTGTTAAGGCACATAATCAATTCCTTTGAATACCAGAGAGATATGGAAGTTGCATGCAGTAATAAAACAGAAATTTCAAGATGAGATTCAAAAAGAAAGCACCTTTTAGAAGAACAATCGCCATGTATAGGTTTGATGGCGACCCCAAATCCCAATCTTGAACCTAAATCACTGTTACGAGTAAGAGAATATAGATCAATACAAAATACAGAAAAATTATATGGAAAAGTAAGTGCTATAGTCCAATTCCTTTGAATACTAGTCCGATTCAATCATTGTTTGCAGAAAATTGAAAACATACTACAGAGAAATCCCTAAAAATTGAGAAGATGAACAAGTAGCAAATACATTTATTGAAAAGAAAACAAAATAAAAAAGACAAGTTGTAAACAATAAAAAAGCAAATCACGAACCTAATCACTTTGAAATCTTCGATTGAAGAAGAGCGAATTTTCCCCAAATTTGAAAAGACCTTTCGTTTCTGATTATGCGAGAAATATAGTAAGAAAATGAAGAGAGAAAATGGAAAATAAGAATATAACAAAAATAAAACTTTTTAGCGTTTCAGCATGTCATTTTTTTTTCTTTTACCATGTGACAGTTAATGTAAAGATATTTAGAGTGTGTAAGAGATTTTTTTACTTTTTACCTTTTATGAGATATACTTTATAAACCATCTTATAAGTTATACTTATAAATCTTTAAGAATAACTTTCGTTTATATACTACTCATGAATCATTTTATAAATCTTTTAACATCTAAATAAGTAAAATTAGAAAGTTATTTTATTAACCATCTTATAAATGTTTTTATAAACTATCTTATAAATTTTTTAATATCCCATCTTATAAATGTTTTTAGAAAACATCTTATAAATCTCTTAATATCCCATCTTATGAATATACTTTCAGGGTTGTTTACAACCTTTTATAAGCTTACTAATAAATCTTTTAAAATATTTATAAGAGTCCTTATAAATTTTAAAAATCAACTTACACAAACAATCCTAAAAAGAAAACAATTCAAGACTTATGAAAATTGTTAAGTTGAATAGTTTCTTTAGTTGACTAAAGAAACTTGAGTTCATCTTCATCATTTTCGTTAGTTTTTTGTTTTTATTTGTTTGTAAGGTTGCTTATAAAACTTATAAATATTTATAAGAATTTTTATAACCTTTTATAAGGTTTCTTATAAAACCTTTATGATATTTATAAGTCCTTATAAATTTTAGAAAATCAACTTGCATAAACAAATCTTAAGGAAAATAATTTAAGAATCATGTAAACCGTTAAGTATCGTACTTTTTTTCTTTAGTTGACTAATGGTACTGGTGTTCATCAATTTTGGATTTGTTTATAAGGTTGCTTCTAAAGCTTATAAGATATTTATAAGGACCTGATAAAATTTAAAAATAAGAACTTAAAATACTACCTCCGAAGCCCTATTATATATGAACATCTTAGTTTTCACACCTATAAAAATCAATACAATCATTGTATACTTTTTACCTCAAATATGTTATCTTCTTCCTTTAGTTATTTTCTTCACCATTTTCATTGTTTCCATGTTTTTGAACAAGTGCCTCATTACCAATTTCCTTTTCCATATGTCTTATATTCTCCATCCATTGGTAATGAGCTATCTATAAAACAAAATATATCTTATTTATATAATCTTCATAAAGCTTTAACTAATTAAAACATACTTAAAATTCCTTAGTTTCAAAAGAAAAATAAAACTGTTTTAGCATATCTATTGTGATCATTCATCCGCCATTGCAACGTTGTTCAATTCAACCCAAATTAAATCTATCTAATACTATGTAAGATGGGTATGCTAAAGTCTTACTGAATTTTTTGATACGTCATAATTTAAAAAACGAAGAGATTTTTCTCAAATTTTTTTTTAATAAAAAATAAACATGATGTGCTATATCGGTTAGCCATAGACCCCCGGTCACTAGATCTAATCCGCCACGAAAAGTAAGAAATTCCGAGTATTTTGACCAATTAAAGGTAAAAAAAGGGGTTGCTCCTTCAGCAAAACTTGGATAAAGTTGAGCCAAAATCCCGATTCAAGAGAAATTCATGAGGAAGTGGTATTTCTTTAGGATCTACCTGTTCACATGCATCCAAATAGACCCACTGAAAACAATATAAATAGTCTGCAAAAAAACAATCTAACCACAGTAAATTTTCAAATATTTGTCTCCAATAGACTACCTTTCCACCCTTCTCCTTCAGAACATTAGGAGTAAGTGAATTGAATGCCACCATATGAAGCAATTTATGCACCGATCACCCATCCCACAGAAGGATTCCTCATTTAAACACTTTGGAACATCAGGAAGCCTCTATGTTTTTGCATAATTATGTACCTTCTCAACCTATATCTCTCTGATTGCTTCAAATACCTTCCCAACAATTCTTTCTGCCACCAATAGACTCCCACTATCTGCTAAGAAATCCAACATAGTTTCCATACCATATTTATAGTCTCCAACAAGAATTTGGAACATCCCAAGCGCAAAGTTCATCTCCGATGTATCTTCTTCCATCATTAGCGAACAAGCTTCTTTAATGTATCCTTCTCTAGCAAATAACCTTAAACCTTTAAGATAATGTGCGCTTGGGTTCATTGCTTTCACACACCTATTAAACAACACTCTGTATGGTGAACCTATATTT
>OVAX01001467.1:0-44514 GCA_900406405.1 Lepidium africanum | reverse complement strand
ATTTGGGTTTATAATTTAATTTTGGTTTACAATTTTGGTTTAAAATTTATTTTTGGTTTACTAAAATTGGTTTTAAACCAAAATTGATTTTGGTTTTCTATTTTGGTTTTNAATTTGGGTTTATAATTTAATTTTGGTTTACAATTTTGGTTTAAAATTTATTTTTGGTTTACAAAAATTGGTTTTAAACCAAAATTGATTTTGGTTTACAATTTTGGTTTAAAATTTATTTTTGGTTTATAAAAATTGGGTTTAAACCAAAATTGATTTTGGTTTAAACCCAATTCCTTTCTTCTTCTTCCCTACGCCTCTTCCTCTCTTCTCTTCTTCTCTTCTCCTCTTCTCTTCTTCTCTTCTTCTCTTCTCCTCTTCTCTTCTTCCTCTCTTCTTTCTCTTTTCTTCCTCTCTTCTTTCTCTCCTCCCCGCCGCCGTCACGATTTGCCGTTTGGTGTTCGATGAACAGTACCGCACCAAATTTGGTGCGGTACTGTTCACTAAACTCCAAAAATTGGCATTTGCCGTTGCAGATGCCGTTGCCTTGGACTTCACCGGACGGCAAATCGGCGTTTATACCGTCCGGTTGGAGATGCTCTTATGTTGTCAAAATAATTGATTTTCTCCTTTTTCCGTGCACCATCAAGAGAACAACATAGCCCCATCAGCCAAATATAGAAGTATAGATTCCACGTGGCATCTAACTGCCACGTGCTCATTCGTAATTAGTTTTTGTCAGTAGGGATAGTTTGGTCTTTAGGTTCTTTTAAGGTGAAAAAAAAAAAAACATATTTCCGTCCATTGAGGAAGCAAAGGTTTTCGATATTAATAAATCCGAAGACGAGAACGAGAGAATCCGAAGAAGCTTTGAATCAGACGAACCCTCAGGGTCTATAATCGAAGCTTCGGAGCGAGAGCGAGGGAGGTGATTTTCAACTACCTCCGTCTTCTTCTCTTATTTCCGGCGGTGAAAAACTCAATCTCAATCGGAGAAGAGAGGAAAAAGCGATACGGGAGATAGAAAGTTGTGCAACGATGTCGAAGAAGAAAGTGGCTGGTAGCACCATGACCCTTAAGGACTTCCATGGTGGCTCTATTCCATCTGATCTCCCTCTCCCTTCCGCTCCTGGAGTGTAAGTCTCCAAGGATTCGTTAATTTTTTCCTTCTCATTGGATCGCCTCTTAGTTGATATGCTTATTGGACGTCAATCGAATCCTTGTTTTGGTTTGTGAGATTCGAGTCTTTTTTCTGGTGAAAATCTCGTTTATTCCCAGGGCTCGTAGATCTACATCGAAATCTTTGTTTTTTTTTTATTGTTTAGGTCTATGTTTATTATCTTGGTATCGGATGAAAGGCGCCTGCGATTTGACTAACATCTTCGTTTTGAGTCATTTCTCTCTTATTGATTTATTTTACCTTTGTAGGGTTCCGAAGATTGCTACGGATCGTCCTGTTTATGATAAAGCACCTTTTGGCCGACCAGATCAGAGGGCAAGGCCGAGTTCGTCTCATACTATTAGAACTTTCGATGATAAATCAATGTTTCTGCCTCACTCCGCGAATATAGGACGCAATTTCAACGAGGATGAACGGAAGCCTCTGGATGGTCACTCGGCTCCTCGTAGAATGATCAGTGATGATGTTTTCCGGTATGCAAATAGCCGGTTGGATGGGAAAGCAGACTCGGTTTTAACTGGGAGACACAGTGGCTGGTCATCGGCAGCTGGTCCTTTCACTGGGAAGATTAATGATGTGACTCATTCTGTGACTGGAACTGGTAGTATTGAGAACTCTGTGTCAGGAACTCACCCTAATGTTTGGAGTGGGAGGAAGGAGGTCTCAGTGACCACTAATGAGCCAGGGCAGTATCCATGGACCACACAACCAGCTGTTTCTAATTTGGTCCATACAAGTGCGCTTGAACAAGTATCTTCACGAAGATGGCAGTCCAAGCTATTGGTTCCTTCTCCGGTGGGTTTTGATGTTAAGCATTCGGAGATAGAGAGCAGAGTCTACAAGACTAATAGCCCTGTGGTTGATCAAGGGGATGAGCCACATGGATTACGAGTAGATCGGGGACTTGTCGCTGAAGATGGGATCCAGGGTGGGAAAATATTCTCCCGTGAGTATGAAAAGATCCCTGGCCCAACATATTTGAACGTTAAGGAAACAAAAATTCTATCAAACAGCAGCAATAAGTCTCTTCCAAACTATTCTGATGCAAGGTCTGCTGAACATTTAGTGCAGCCAACTGCCCCTTCCGAAGTTGTGGAACGACCTAAGCTGAACCTACTGCCTCGGACAAAACCTCTTGAAAGCGTTGAGAAACCTGCGAATGATGGTCAATTGTGTATTCTGGTATTGAGTTGCCTCTTTGGTTTTCAGGTTTCCTTGTTGGTCAATTGTGTATTCTGGTCGCTTAATTCTATATCTGCAGGAAAATGGTGCTTCAAGTCTTATTCAACGTGAAGCTGGTTATGCAACGCAGAAAAGTATGAACATTTCAAAACCTGGTTTGTCTGCAAATGAGATAAGTAACCAGCCTGCTGAACGTCCCAAGTTGAATCTGAAGCCTGTGGCGCAGTTGCTTGTGCAGCCAGAATTTAAGACTGAAAAAGAAAGGTAAGGATATTTATTTGAAGGTTCTATCAAGCTACAGTGGTGCTTACATATATTGACCGAGCTCAGTAATAATTATGTTGGAGCTTAGACTCTTAAGTAGGGGTACAAGAGAATTGCTTGAGTTCTCAAAATTTGTGTCGGCTGATGGCAAATATTGAAAGGATTATCCTCTGAGTCGTGACATCTCGGGACATTGAAATAGATGCTGATATTTGCTTTGTCAAAGTATCCCAGAAGTCCCAAGATGGTAGAATATGTTTATCATTAAATATAGTTCATAGTTATTTCCGATAGCTTATATTTTCCGTCATTCACTTCTCAAAGGATATTAAGTAGATTGCTTGCTTCCCTGGCAATAAGTATAGACTATAGATTATATGTCAAACACGCTTACATAGTCTGGTTCATGGTGCAGAAGTACAGTTTTTGGCGATGCTAAACCACGAGAGGAGGTGAGTCCCAGCTTTTCCATCTTGTTTGTCCATTATCATCTGATCAATTGGCGATGTAGTCTCATTTAGTTTTCTAACCTGAGTTCGTTTGACACCTAGGTATTAAGGGAGCGAGGCATTGACGAGAACGAGCATCACAAATTGGAGCAACAATTTGACAGGTAAAACAGGTTTCCTCTTGCCGCTCACATTCTGTGTATATTACTTGTGATCAAACTTTTATGGTTCCATTGAAGTAGACTACTTAAATTTGAAGTTCTGTTTATGTTTTTCCTTCATATGAAAGGATGGTCCTCAAACCCATCGAGAGAGTTCCAGAGCACGCGATTCAAAGGCCAACAAGCGCACCTCGTGACCTGAGAACAAAGAGATTGGACCAGAAGGATGGGCGAAATGTTAGTGACGTGGCCAGATCTGATACACAAAGGAAAAACTGGCGTATGAACGATAACAGGAGCTCAAGACAGCAACCGCAGACTCAGGAGAAGACCAGACATCCATCACCGGAGACATGGCGAAAACCTGTTTCCCAGAAACCAGAATCATCAGATGGGACAGGGCTTCGTCACGGGAAAGCAGCTTCTGCTCTTGAGCTAGCTCAAGCCTATTCTCCTCTCTCTGACCCTAAATCCGGAACTGGAAGCAACAGTTTTAACAAAAGCCGCAACAACCAAACACAGCAACCGTTCTCTCGGTTGGTAGGAGCGACAACGACGTCGAGACAGATTAATGGCTACTGAGTCATTTGTTCGTTTGTTCTTTCGAAATTGGTTTTAGTTCCGACTAATTGGATCTTAATTTCTCGAAGACATCTCATGAGGTTTGTGGGATTGTCGTGGGCGTGATATCTCCCCTTAAGAACGGGGTCGGATTTACATACCAAATATGGTTACAATGTGATCTTCATTCTTCTTTGGTTAAACATTTTTTATTTAACCGATCCTTCGGAATTTGAAACTTTCGATATAAGCATGATGAACACACTACCGTATAATGTATTGTTTTATGTAACAATAAAAAGTTTTCGTATAATGACTATTAAACATTTTCTTTATAATATTGAACACATACAAAACTCAAATAATCACCGAGTAGCATTAAAAACAAACTAATCTCCCTTGATTTGGTAGTACACATAATCAGCGCAGCTTCACGCAACAATTGTCATGGTTTTGATCAGAAAACAGAGGTTATCACGGATTTTCTCGTATTAACTAGGTCGTAGTCATTAGTAATCAGCCTTTGCGAATTCCTCCGTCTCCCTAAAGACGGGTTCAAAGCTCTACAAATTTTTACGCATTGTTGTCGCCGGCACTAGAGTTTTAAGTATCATGTGGATCGATGGCTCTCAGTGCCAATAAAGAAACATTAACATACACCCTATTATCAGAAAACATACATAAGTACTTATTAAAGTATTATGTATTGTAATTTTGGGGACCCCTTAAGATGTTCCAAGTACTTTTTTCCCTTTCAGTTCTATTAATGTCTTTTATCCACCTCCGTTCTAATGAAACAAACACCTCAAAAGGACAAATCTTTCAGGTCAGAAAATCATGAGACTAAACCAGACAAGTATTGACATACATATGACATTTTAACATTGACATCTTCAAAACCCATATGATTCAGAATGAACTAAAGGTTCTACACCACAAAAACATAAGTGGTTCCAACATATATCTAAGCCTCTGACCCTTCAGCAGATTTGCATCCGCTTTTTAACTGTTGTCCGATTTTTCCAGAGCTGCAAGGAAAAGTATGTGAATACAGTGAATAATTCAACAAAGACAAAAGCGTTTGAGTCAAATGTAACACAATAAGGAGAGTTTAGAAGTTTGTACTGTTGTAGTTGAGAAGCTTCTCAATCAGATCAACATGGGTCATAAGCATACGCCTGCAACAGTATCTGACTAAGTTGAGAGCATCAAGAGCGTCCCTGGAAAAAACAAATTGTACTTAATACCTGTTGAGGACCTTAAACAAGCCTAAACAACTAAAACAAATTGTCAAACCCAACAAGGCTAAGATCTTTCTGCAGATGGAAAAGAAAAATTGAAACTCAAAGCGTCTTTGTTCATATTTATAACAGTAAAGATGGAATCTACAAACTAAACAATATAGGCACAATAGTCTTTTTAATAACATATAAACAGCAGATGATTAGCTAAAGCTTTCAAACCGTTAAATCCTGATTGATTTGCCTCTCCAATAGTGAAATGGTGTTAACTAATCACATACTTCACGTACTATATCCAACATAGACTACAGACCGGGTGAGAAAGTCCTCTCACGTTCGATCAAAGAACTCTATTTTTTACACTAAGTATGGTCAAGAATCATATAGAATGGCACAAGCCAAATCAAAAGGCAAATTTTTTTTACTCTCTACTCTTACAAATACAAATAAAATCTATAAACCATTTGATAGCACAACTAGAAACGAAAATAAATACCATAAATTAGGCGGGACATAGTCTCTTCCAATGACACAATAAAACACAAAAGCTAACTCCTTTAAAAACAAATCTCTTTGATTATTCTTGTTTCTCAATTAAAGAACTGGTGTTAACTAATCTCATTCTTCACTTATAATCTACCTCCATAGACGACAGAACCAGTATGTAAAATCTTGGCTAGTTTCTCTGATAGTCAAATTAAGTACTCTCTTTTCATACAACGCATGATTAGTATAAGAACAATTATGTAAGCTCACCCTTCAGTGTAGTCTAGCTGGAGAAGATCAAGATATTGATCCCATTTGTTTCCAATGACCTAAAAGATCACAAAGTGAAAATTTAGTTAGCTCGATATTTAATCTATACAAGAAGAATTATCTAATCGACCGAGAATATGTCCAACAAATAACAATTCGTATCAAAAAAGAAAAGAGAGAGAGAGAGAGACAAAATCGCGCATTTTTGTCAAATTCAGAGTAAATAAAACCCTAAAAAGACGGTGTAAGTCCCAAAATAATAGTATATCAGAGGAGATACGAACCTTTCCACATGTGAAGCAACGAACAGGGATGATCATCTTGAGCGTACTAAAACCCTGTACACGGTGTTCGTCTTTGTTTGTCTCTCTTTCTCTGTTTGGGATTTTAGGTTTTTGATGTTCGAGCTTCTTAAAAGGTGAAGACGCAAGGGCTTCTCCCGATGTTTTAAATATCGGACCGGATTATGAACCGGAGATGCTTTTGGGTCCTTAATCAAACCGATTAATCCGGTCCGACCGGGTTTACTAATTTTTAGTTTATAGCTATATACACATTTTGTATATACGGTAACGTACTAATATAATTCCAAAAATATATTGAATTAACATATAAGAAGTTTACATTTTATGTTGAAACTATGATTATATCGACGCTATAGCGTGGAACTGGATTTGGATTGTTTTTTTTTTAGTTTTTGTTTAATTAATTTTTTTAAACTTGTATTGATATTTTGAATATTGTTTTTGAGATATTATTTTAGAGGTCCTAAATCCAAATCGAAATAAATCCAAACCGAAATCAACCCGATATAGAGGAATCGAACTCGGCAAATTACCAAGATAAATCCTAAATCTATGTATATGAAAAACTAACCTAACTCGAATCAAAACAAAATCAATAACCAAATTTTATCTTTTTAGATTTTTTTCTATTAAATCTTTTTTAATTTAAAATTTTTATATAAAAATACACGATCTTGAACTCGATCAAATACAAAACCGAACTCTGTTCGAAAATTTAAAATACCCGATGAAATCTTAGAATAACCTACCAAACTACCAAATTAGAGGAACCAAACTCGACAAAATACCAGAGTATGTCCTAAATATATGTACCCGAAAACCGAATCCAAATCCGAATCGTAACTAAATCAATAACCGATTTTGTACTTAATTTTTTTGTATATTAAATTTTAGTTTTTTAGAGATTTATCTATTAAATTTTTATTGATTTTGAATTTTGTATAAAAAATTGCAACAAAACTAATTTAAACCTATTTTTAAGGGTTGTTACAAAGCATATATTAATTTTATCTTATAGTTTATAACATAGTTTGTAGACAACAAAAAATTGGGATTCCATATTTATGTTGTAAATGAAATGTCTTAAACCGTTGGAAATACATACGTAAATAACAACATGATCCACAACCATAATTTGTGGTCAAATGTAATATCTCTATTATCAATGTATCATCTTTAAATATAGGATTTGGCAGATTCTCAACTTATAACGACGCATTTTAAAGGGAAATCTCAAATAAAATTGTAAAAGATTTGGATTTGCGTGTAAATTGTTGTATGTAATCCTTCACCGTTTTAAATAAAAACGTACTGGGTTTGATTGGTTACGATTTGTAAACGATATGGTTATTTTGCTACTAATCAGTATTTCGTTTGAAACGACCGTTTGCGAACAACCTTTTCAGAAATAGTTCTTTGGACTTATTTTTGGTCAATTTGAAAAGTCATTTGCAAACAGAGCTATTTACAATCGTTTGAGAAACCACCATCATATGTAAACACAAACGATTGTTTATTTATGTAATTTATGTATAATTATAGTTAAAAAATACTATATGATTCATATTATGATTAAAGACGAAGAAGTATTTGTTTATATTTAGAAAAATAGTCATTTGCTAGTATGCAATCTTTTTTATATAATTGTAATCTATATATTTATATTTATATTAGAAATTTTAAACTATATACTATTTCATAAGTTTTAGCATAATTATTTATATTAAGTTTTACATACTAATTTTTATTTCATTACACTACTCAATCGTTGTGGTGTTACCAATCAACATTAACTCTCAAATAACTTTCGTTTGAAAACCTTGTTTGCCAACCACTTTTTTCAAACGATCATTTTCAAACTATATTCGATTCAACCGCTGAAATACTGTTACCAATCAGACACATTGTACATTTGATCTTTGACTTCGATGATAAATTTTTTTTGTCCATCCAGATGTTCCATTTGGATGGAGATGAAAACTGTTGTTCTTTTAAACACATTTAAGTGTCTCATCGAGACGGAACATTTAGATTGATTTAGCAAACTCATACAAAATTTTTAAAAATTTCAGATGTGTTTAGTTGGTGCATTTGGATGGAGATAGACTTGTAAAAAATTGTAAAAGACCAAAATATCCTTATAATTTTATTGTTTTCTTTTTCTCTTTTTATTGTTTTTTCTCCTTATATTTACTCTCTCACCTCATTTTTACTCTTTCTCCTCATATTTACTCTCTCTCCTCATTTTTACTCTCTCCTCATTTTCATTCTCTCTCCTCTTTTTACTCTCTCTCATCTCTTTTACTCTCTCTCCTCATTTTACTCTCTTTCCTCATTTACTCTCTCTCCTCATTTTACTCTCTCTTCTTTTTTCTCTCTCTCCTCTTTTTAATTTCTCTCTTCTGTTTTACTCTCTCCTCTTTTTTCTCTCTCTCTTCTTTTTACTTTCTTTCTTCTGTTTTACTCTCTCTCATCTTTTTTACTCTCTCCTCCTCTTTTTACTCTCTCTCCTTTTTACTCTCTCTCCTCTTTTATTCTCTCTCCTCTTTTTACTCTCTCTCCTCTTTTTACACTCTCCTTTCTACTCTCTCTCCTCTTTTTACTCTCTCTCCTCTTTTACTCTTTCTTTTTACTCTTTCTGCTCTTTTTTACTCTATCTCTTCTTTTTTACACTCTCTCCTTTTTTTATTCTCTCATCTTTTTACTCTCCCTCCTCTTTTTACTTTTTCTCCTCTTTTTATTCGCTCTCCTCTTTTTACTCTCTTTTCTCATTTTTACTTTCTCTCTTCATTTTCACTCTCTCTCCTCATTTTACGATCTCTCTTCATTTTCACACTCTCTCTTTGTTTTAATTTGTTTCTATAATTTTTATGTTTTTAAAACATTTTTTTTATGTTTTTATACATTAAAATGTTTGAGTATTTATTATTTTTAATGTATTAAAATGTTTAATAATATTTTTTAAGTTTTATAAAATAATTATTTACTAAAAATTTACTAAGTAATTAATATACAATTTTATTAGTTAATTTAAAAATAATTTTGATACTTATGTAGTTGTAAATATAATTTATATCATAACAAGATAATTTAACACAAAGCTTGTCCTTTTTAGTTATTTATTTACAAACTACATGCAACTAATTTATACAAATGCACAAAGAAACATAACTTCATCTAAATGCATCATGCAGATAGAACTTTCAGATGAAGAAAAGAACATCATCCAGATGCATCATTCAGATAGAATTTCTAGACGAGGAAAAGATCAACACCTTATTCGGCAAGCTGATCTTTCAATAATCATATCATATAACATGTTTGACATGAATGTTTTATTAAGAGCGTTGGACCAACCAAAGAAACAAAAATTGTGTAAATACAAATAAATCATATTCATCAATTATTGAAAGAATGTTGACCTTACCTCACTCACTTTGACACATTTGACCGGTTTAATACCTCTGGTAACCATAGGAGGAGATGTCAAACTGATTTCTTTGGCTCCGATTATCGTAACCATACGGATATGAATCTCCGAAAAGGTAATCAGAAGTCGTCTTCCACGGATCACAGCCGTTGATATCCCAACAAGAAACAGCAGCCGCACGATTCTCATCTTCTTGGCGTCTTTTGTTACGTAACACACAAGGAAAATAACCTCCGAATATCACCTCGCAGAGATCCGTCGCTTCTAAGCCGGAACCAGAAGGAATATACAAAGCTTTCACCTCTCCTTTATCTAATATTTCAGATTCACCTTTTCCATAGCTTGAACTGTGATCTCTTTCTTCTACCTCCTCAAGTTCTTCTTCTTCTTCATCATCATCATCTTCTTCGTCTTCTTCATCATCATCTTCTTCTTGTTCTTCTTTAATGGTATCCATAGGTCTGGCTTCTTCTACCGGTTCAGCGAAAGTTACACGTTTCTTAACAGCATTATTTTGACCACCTTCATAGATTCCAAGAGGAACAGGAGCGATAATCTCAGGAGGAGAAGGAAGTTTTGCGTGAGCAGGTGTTGAAGAAGGGTAACAAGTTTCTACTGATGGAGTAAGAGGTTTTCCATAGGTGGCAACAATATCGTAGCCACCACCGTACGGTGTCGAGTCATACTCGTCGAACTCCGGCTCGTTGAACTCTTGAACAGAGGCTACAGAGCGGTAGATGCTAAAATGAGGAGCAGATTCGTAGGTTGTATAGAATTTGGGATCATAGAACAAGTGTTTGGGCTCAGACATGGTGGAAACAGAGTATGCAATAGATGCAGAAGTTGTCTCAGCCTCAGGACTATTCCAGTTATAATAGTTATAACTAACTGGATCAAAATCAGAGTAAGCAACAGATGCAGAGGTTGTTTCAGATTCAGATTCATTCCAGTTATAAGAATTATAACTTGTTGGATCGTAACTAAACTGCTGCTGTTGATTTTGATGGTCATAGTTATAATCATAGAGATTTACCTGATTGTAATCGTAAGGGATCTGGTAATTTTCATAATAATTGGCCATCTGGATTTGGTTCAGAGAGCTATAAGGATGATCTTGAAAGTCTCTCTCTGGAGTTGTTGTTGAAAGGAAAAAATTAGGTTGAGCTCAGTTCTGTAGATTAAACTGATTTGAAATTTTGGTTTTAAGTCCGAGTGGTGTATAATTCCATGTGAAGTGTTGATAAGGTGGGGACGACTGATGTAGATGGCAAGTTGGTGACGAGTGTGAAGTGACCCTACTACAAAAACACATCTACAGACTCAATTACTTTTGTCTGCAAAAGGTATTATAAAAACGTGGGAATAATGGTGGACAAAGAAATCGAATCAAAGTATCAAACCAAAACCAAACGTATCCTCACTAAATCGAGCTAAAAATTACAGCACATATCATAGCAGACCGAACCAAGGAAACACTAAACCTAGCTTACCAACCGTTGAGAAAATTACCTGAAATATTCGAAGTTTCGAACCTTAGTTCTTCTAACTTATGAGCTAGTAATATGTGCAAGTAAAATTAAGAAAATCTTTAGCCGAAGCCTATACTAGGCGATAAACTTAAACCAAGGGTTCAAGTTGAGGTTCATCCTACAATGCAATAAATAATGTTCAAGAAGGTGTGGTGATACTAGACGATTTTACACCCGACTTCAATAAGCTAAGGACTAACCAAAAGATCAAAACTCGCAAACACTCCATTACAACGGCTATTTTATCATATCGTTTAAGAGGAATCAGAGGCAGTTGGTTCTTGTCTTGGTTTCCTCTGTTCAGGAGGTGGAGGACCGTCTCTTCTTCTTTCGTACCTCTTACTTTGATACTTTGAGTTATTGCGCTGCTTCGGCTGGTATGTCGGGTATGTGCACGGAATAATCTCTCCATTGATGTACTTGTCACCTAAACCAAAGAAAAACCAATCCAATGGTCAGATCATGAATACAAGAGGGGGGAAGAAAGATATCCTAGACACATTATAATCAGGCTTAGATGGGTTACCTCCATAGTCCTTGTTCTTGACATCTATGTAAGAGTCAGGTAAAACCCAGAGAACTCCAGGCAAACCTTTGAAAAATGAAAAACATGAGCAGTCAGTATCTTGCAAGTTTTTTATGATCACAAGTGTAAACTTTCAGTAAGGTGATCGAGGCTCTTCTTCCTCAGTAACTAACCCTTGAACTTCTCAGATGTTTCTTCGTCGATGGTGCATTGGAATCCAGTATATGTGGTGGTACTGAATGCATACATGTTCTTCTTTGCCTCTTCCATGCTGGAAAAATAGGTACAAGTACACTCAATAAGTACCCACAAAGAACTGGTTATGACGTAAATTAGACACAAGTACACTAATTGGTTAGTGTAAGTAGGATTCTGATTTCTCTAAAACAGCCGGCGGCAGCAAATAGTTTTAGTCATCTTGTAGAAAATTCTAGTCAGGAGCCCCAATGAATGCTCAAGACAAACTCATGTCCCTTATCCAGGAGATTCTAGTCAGTAGTCCCAATGGATGCTCATAACAAGTGTACACTAATCTCCTTTTCCATATATTAATTGATTACACAATCCACGACTTTTGACGAAGTGACACCATGCACAACATCGGCAATTTATACATAGCTTGAAGAAATATGCAAAATAGATGTTTCTATTCTTTTCCTTCTTCAAAATGACGCTAAATAGTGCTACTTTGGGTTCTCGAAGAACCCCTATTTGAATTTACGCTAAAGAGTGCCACTTTCGATGCTCCAAGAACAGCGGGTACACAGCTGAGTACAGTGTTTTGGATATAAAATCCAGAGAGCAATGTTCTGCTTTTAATATGCAGCAACGTTCAATATGAATGCACACATACAGAAAGAGATGAAAACAAATCAGACTAAAGATGACACTGGCATATCCATAACGAACGAACTTCAATCTATTTTCAATCCTCAGGTAAAGACTAACAAAAATAAAAATCTGGAAACAATATGTTGACTACGAAGCAAATATAAAGCTAAAGGATTGACTTAGCTAAAACCCCTAATCTCATCGAACCCAAAATTTCTATGCGCGACATAGGTTCTATCAAAGGATTCATGAAAAGTCCATAACAACACAACTATAACAACAATATCTGTCGATATTAGCTAACAACGGAGAGAATCAATCACAAACGAAAACGAACCTTCCAAGGACAGTGGCAAGAGTGTTAAGGTAAGTATCAATCATTTGCTCTCTAGTTGGCGCTGGATCCTTGGGAAACTCCATAACGATAAGCCAATGATTGTAATCACACCCAGGAAGCATAATAGTCTCTCTCTGCTCGCTGCTACTGCTCCGTTTTGAAGAGTAATCCGAATCCACCGTCGCAGCTTTGACAATCGCCACCCGACGCCGAGACCCGGAGGCGGTGATACTCCGGTGCAGAGGATTCCATGAGTCGGCAAGGCGAATACCAGAGGATGTAGGGAAACGAGTCAGGTGGCTTAACGGAGGTAGGGTTTTGGGGAGAAGCGAGGAAGAAGATGTTGTGAAGGAAGAAGCCATTGCAATTGCAGAGTGGTTGAGTCGACGACTCTTTGAGTGTGTAGAGACTGTAAGAGATAAGATATTTTTATTTACCGATCGGGACGACATCGTATTAGAGAATCTCTCATAGGCTGGTGTTTGGGCCAAGCTGAACTTATTAAGCCTAGCCCACATATTTGCAGAGTTTAATATTTCAGAATTTCGAGCGCGAAGAAAAATGAAACGAAAAATACAGAAAATTCAATAGTTTCTCGTTCTTCATGGCGTATCGTTTTCTTCATCTCTAGGGTTTTCTGGTTGATTTCTTTGCTTCAGTTTAGGTTTCCTAAAGGAAAAAGGCGTCTCTTGTAGTTTTTGAATATGTAAGTATACTGCTAAAAAGGAGCAAATGTCATCTATTACAGAAGATATTGAAGTAGAAGTCTACGTACAGGAAAGTATGAATTTTTGGATCGTGTAGAGGCGTTTTATAAAGAGGCATGGCGTCAAGGTGTTGTGAGGGGAATTGGAGGGACGATACATGGTAAGTTTTGGGGAAACAAAGGCAGCCTTGCAATTCAATCACTCAGATCTGAGGCCTTCAATGGAGTGGGTAAGTGGGGTTTTGGAATCACTCGGTTATTTTGATGCAACATCTTAAAAATGCATCGAAGTGTTTTGTTTTGTTTTTTGGCTTTTAAGTCAAGTTTTGAGATGAGTCACCTTTTGGTTTAACTTCTTTTTGCACAGACGCTTGAGGAGCTTACTCGGAAGAGGAAAAGAGGGGAACTAGAACACAATTCAGACATCGATGAAACTTGTGCGTTTAACTCTCATCGGACATTCTGAAATGTAGGACTAGCTTGCAAAGATAGGCTAAACAAATATTAATTAATGTGCTCGGTATGCTTTGATTTCTCCAGTTTTATCCGCGTATCAGACTCCCAATGTGGTAAAGAATGTTGTTGCTAATGTTGAGGAAACCTAAGCAAATTAAGGATATAATAGTGGGTTCGCCTTGTTAGAACCAGAAACTCGATGATGGCTTCTGCAACAGAATGAAGAAAGATGAAGATGATTAGAAGATTATGTCAAATTGCAGAGACGAAGTTTTACTCCTGCATTTGAGCCAAATAAGCCTCCAATTTCTCGTGACAGAAATCTTGAAGGGTTAGCTCCAATGTTGCTCTGCACTCGCTTCACAGTCACAATGAAGAAAGTTGAGATCCGAAGAAGAAGTTTCACAACTTAAAGCTGTTTTAGTTTCTTGAAGAAACTTTGAAGAGAAGATGATATTTTGATCTGTAAAAGCTTCATCATTTTAGCTCGTAATCTTCTCTTATCTTTTACATGCAGTCTAATTTAATAGATTGCTAGGTAAGAAAGTATGGACTTAACTACTTCCAGTTATCCTTAATCCCATAAGCCTTGTCGTGTCCAAGACCATTCGTCCACACAGTGGCTTTGTCATTGGATCAGCGATGTTGCAAGTAGACCTTACGAATTCCAGAGACATCACCAGTTTCTATGAAACTTTTGATTACCTTATGCCTCAATCGTATATGTCTCTTTTTACCATTGAACAACTTGTTCATTGCCACATTTATAGCTGCTTGTGAATCACCTCTCATAGAGATTGAGGGACATTCCTTTTCATACATTGGAAGATCACACAATACTGTCCTCAACCACTCTGCTTCTTGTCCTGCAAGTTCTAGAACCACAAGTTTAGACTCCATTGTTGATCTTGCAATACAAGTCTGCTTTCTAGATTTCCAAGAAACAGCACCTCCACCTATTGTGAAAATGAACCCACTTGTCAAATTCACTTCATCATTGTCTATGATCCAATTTGCATCACAGAATGCTTCTAATACACAAGATGATCCATCAAAGCACAACTTGTAATGAACTATTCCTTTCAAATACCTTAATAATCTGTCAACAACAATCCAATATGCTCTTTTCTTGGATTCTGGGTATATCTACTAAGTCTGTTTACAGAATAAGCTATATCAGGTCTGCAACTAGGCCTGGGCATTCGGGTATTCGGGTTGGGTTCGGGTCGATTCTTTTCGGGTTCAGGTCTTTCGCGTAAAGGAGTTTTATACCCATTTAGGACCCGCTATAATTTCGGTTCGGTTCCGGGTCGGGTAAATTCGAGTTCGGGTCGGTTTTTTGGGTCCAAAATTTTAGGAACCAAAAAATACCCATATACCCATATACCCAAAAAATTACCCGAGAATTCGAACCTGGACCCGGACCCGGACCCGAATACCCGAAAAATATCCATATACCCAAAAATACCCTTATACCCAAGAAATACCCGAATACCCGAGAGAATTTTCGGGTACCCAAGACTCGATCGGTTCCGGGTAGGAACTGGGCCCGACCTGATACCCACGGGTATTTAACAAATGTACCTAATAGGGTAAAATGGTAAGACCCGGACCCAGTCTCGAACCTGCTTTTTCGGGTCGGTTTCGGTTTGGTTCTTCGGGTCCGGGTATTATGCCCAGGCCTATCTGGAACAATTCATCAAGTACATGATGCTTGAAATTAAAATATATTATTGTCTAATTTGAAATGTTCAATTGCTCAATCCTAACCTTAAGGATTGACCAATATCTGATTTTTTTAGGCCAATTTTTTGATAAATGTAAAATAAAGTTTAATTCCTTGCATATTCTCCATGATTCACACTGTTTCCTAAGTTCTTTTTCAATTGAACTGTAGGATCATAGGGTGATTTAGCTGCAGGTTTGTCCCAATATCCGAAGCTTTTAAGTATCTTCTCCACTAGTGTGATTGACTCAACGTAAATCCCTTTCCTGATTTCTCTACCTTGATGCCCAGTATTACATATATCTCTTTCATATCTTTTATGTTGAACTTTGAACTGAGAAATTCTTTAGTTTCATTTATGATTTCCAAAGAAGTTCCAAGCAGCATTATGTCATCAACATAAAGATATAAGGTGATATATTATGCATTTTTAGTTTTGTAGAAAATGCAAGCATCTCCATTATTAGATACAAATCCTATTTCTCTGAGGGTTGCGCTAAATTTCTCAGACTGAAGAGTGATTTCTTAAGTTTACACACCTTACTCTCTTGTCCCTCAATTTTGAACCCTTCAGGCTGATGCATATATATATATATATATTTATTTATTTATTTATTCTTCTAAATCACCATTTAGAAATGTTGTTTTGACGTCCATTTGATGAACAATGAGATCATGTGCAGAAGCTACAACCAACAACAATCTGATACACGCTATTTTGGTCACAGGTGCATACATATCAAAGAAACCTAATCCTTGTTTTTGTGTAAAACCCTGAGCTACCAATCTTGCCTTAAATTTGTTTATAGAACTACCAGCTTTGAACTTCTTTTTGAGAATCCACTTACATCTCATTGCCTTGCTTCCTCTAGGAAGATCTACTAGCTCCCATGTGTGATTAGACATAATTGAATCATACTGTTTATTCACTGCAAATGAACTTGGATTATCTTTTATCAAAAACATGAAGACAAACTCTTCACTTAACTCGTTGTCTTCCACTATGAAACTAGTAATGAAGTCATCACCAAAGTCCTTTGATAATTTCACTTTTTTGCTTCTTCTCAATTCTACACTCTCATGATCTATTTTCCTTTTTGCCACAAAATCCTTTGGTTTTTCAAAGCTCTGAGATTTCTTAAAAGGAAACACATCTTCAAAAAATTTGACATCTCTGGATTCCATTACATGTCCCAGAATCTTTGTAATAGGATCAAAGGTGAGACAACGATAGGCTGCACTATTCTCTGCATATCCCACGAACACTGCATCAATAGTCTTTGCTCCAATATTTGTTCTTTTGAAACTTGGAATTCCTACATACGCAAGAAATCCCCAAACTCTAACAAAAGACAGATTTGGCTTGAAGCCTTTCCACAGTTCATATGCCGTTGAAGGAATTCTCTTGTAAGGAACTTTGTTTAAAATGTAACAAGCTGATAAAATGGCTTCTCCCTAAAGAGAATCTGGCAAACCTGAGCTCAGTAACATGGCATTCATCATGTTCTTTAGAGTCTTGTTTTTCCTTTCTGATATTCCATTTTGTTGTGGTGAGTAAGGAGTAGTCCCCTCATGTATAATTCCTTCCTTTTCACAGAATGTTTTCATTGCTTCACATTCATACTCTCCTCCTCTGTCTGACCTCAAGCGCTTAATTTTTATGTCCAACTGGTTCTCTACTTCTGCCTTATACTTTAAGAAAGCGTCAGTAGTTTCATCTTTTGATTTCAGAAGATAAACCTTTGCAAACCTTGAGAAATCATCTATAAAAGTAACATAATACTTCTTTCCTCCTCTACTGCTAGTGCTCTTAAAGTCAGCAAGATCAGAATGTATTAGTTCGAGAAGACAAGATGATCTACTAATTTGCTTAGTAAAAGGTTTCCTGCTGTGTTTTGCTTCAGAACAAATTTCACATTTTGGAAGTGTCTCATTTACTTTATCTGTGATTAGACTTGCTTTACTCATTCTCTTGATTGACTTAACATTTAAATGACCAAGTCTCTCGTGCCATATACTCATATCACAAGTCAAGTAAGCAGAATCATTAGTCATATTTTCATTAACATCTTCAAGTACAAAGAGATTTCCTTTACAATATGTTTTACCTACATTCTCACTGTTCTTAGTCAAAACACTTTTCCCAGATTCAATTGTCTGTTTAATACCTACAGCCATCACAAAAGCACTTGAAATTAAGTTCCTTTTTATCTCTGGTACATAGAGAACCTTTGTTAGTGTCAAAATACTTCGTGAAGACATGTTCAATTCAACTACACTAATCCCTGCAACATTTAGAGCTCTTGCATCTCCTAAAAAGACTTTATTGGTTGCAGATTCATCAAGAGACTTGAAAAGATCCTTTGATTACAAATATGTCTCGTTGATCCAGAGTCAAATCCATTCAACTAAATCTGTAGCTGCAAATACTTCTGTTAACACAACAACAAAGTTCTTTGATGATTCTACCTTACTGTTTTCCTTAGAGCTATCTTTAGAGTTCCCTTTAGCTTGAGGTGGGAGTTTACAATCCTGTTTCTAGTGTCCCGGTTTATTGCAATCCAACATTTGAATTTCTTCTTCTTGAACTCTGTTGATTGCTTTACTTGATTCTTCTTCTTTGATTCTTTCTCTTTGTTCTTAGTGTTCCTGTTCAAAATTTCCACAAGATTTGCATCGTAATTTTGAGAGAAAGACAGAGAGTTGTTACTCATATAGCTTCTCTTTGCATATTCTATTATTATATCAGAGATCATGAGTCTTTTATTGAGTCAAAGTACATGATTAAGAGTCTTTTAGTCTGTTTTAGAGTCTTTTTAGGTCATAGGTCACATTTGGAGAAGATGAGATATTTTGAGTGAAAATGAGCATACGGAGATGTGGAATCATGCAAAAGCGTCAGAAGTTTGGCTTCCTTTGAAAGACTTCCAACCGTTTGATTGAGCTGAAATTTGGAAGCAAGATAGAAACGTGAGTTAGCTTTCATTTGAAGGTGGTTTTAGGTAATCGGACAAGCAGTTAGAAAGATATGATGATTTTACCAAAAATATGTCATTCTGGCCGAAAACAGATGGGATCAACCTGGTAAAATAGCCGCCCGACCTGCAGATCGACCTGGCCATAGGAGATTGTCTGATCTGACCATGTTTTGCGAGAAAACCCTAAAATTTCCATGTTTCACCTGGTTTAACTTATTTTGTACCAGAACGTGTTTAACCTATAAAAACTAGGTCTAGCCTCCTTTTAGAACAATCTTCTTTTCACTTTCGACATCCACTTTTAGTTTTTGGTTCCTGTAAACTCTTGGGGGAGGATCTCATTCTCTACAAGCTTTGGAGAAGATTTCTGAACCCTCTTTGCTTTTAATTTTATATTATATATCAGTTTTATTTATTTATTTTGCTTGCTTGTTCTTTTCTTTTAAATCTGAGTAGTTTATCAATCAGGTTTAGAGATTTCTAGGGATTTAGGGAGTTAATGAATTAGGAACAAATAGGGTTTTATCTTATGTGTTCTCCGTCTATTAATGTGTTTAATGCTTAGATTAGCTTGATAACCTAGTCTATGATCTTAGGTTGTTTAACTCTCCAAAAGCTTGTTAGATGCCTGAACTAGCTTAGATGAGCAACTAGACCTTAACCAATGAAAGCTGATATTAAGGCTAGTTGTGGACATATTAGACCCAATGATAAAACATGTTTACATCTCTAGGACCAGCGACAGTTAGGATCACCAGGTTGATAAACATAAAAGCAGGCACCACGATAGTGGGTTTGCTAGAATTCTATGTCTAAGTCGATAATTGGTTGAATGTATGCCCTGAATAGTTTTCCTAATTTGATTTCCTGTTCCTGATGAATTTCCTATGCCTTATGCTTTTTATTTATTAATTTCATATCATTATTTGCTTTGTTTTGTTTCATTCCCATCATTGTTTGAATTGTCTTAGCTTAAGTTTTGTCTAAAGATTGATAGTGTAACCATTGGTCTTTATGAATTCGATCCCTAAGTACTACTTTGTTTGATGTGCACTTGTAGTAGATTGCTAGGGTAAAACCTGAGTACATCAAAAACTTTGTCATCCGGTTGATTCATTTACATGGGATCAGATGAATGCCAAATACCCTTCATTTGTAGCTAAAGAAAGGAATATGAGGCTTGGACTTTCCACAGATGGGTTTAACCCATTCGACATGAAGAATTCAAAGTATAGTTGTTGGCCTGTTTTGTTAGCCAACTATAATTTGCCACATGACTTATGCATGAAGAAGGAGAATATCATGCTTTCACGGTTGATTCCTAGTCCACAATAGCCTGGTAATAGTATAGATGTATATTTAAAACCATTAATTGAGGATCTAAACCATATGTGGATTAATGGAGAGGTAACTTATGATGCCTTCAGTCAATCTACTTTTACACTTAGAGCAATGTTGCTTTGGACGATTAGTGACTTTCCAGCATATGGGAATCTAGCATGGTGCAAAGTAAAGGGTCGAATGGGTTGTCCTTTATATAGGAAGACAACATATAGTAGGTGTTTAAAGTTCAACAGAAAACATGTCTACATGTGCCATAGAAAGGGTTTGCCATCAACACATAGTTTTAGGGGAAAGAATAAATGGTTTGATGGTAAAGTTGAACAAGGGAAAAAGGGAAGAATATTGTCTGGCCTTGAAATTTCTCACAACCTGAGAAATTTCAAAAATGACTTTGGTAATTTTAAACAATCTTCAAGTAAGAGAAAACTGGCTGATTTAAGACCTGATAATGGTGATTCATCCAGTGCATGTAAAGAAGAGAAAGAGGAAAAAGTAAAAGTAGATGTAGATGAGTTATCAAGATGGAAGAAAAGGTCAATCTTTTTCAATCTACCTTACTGGGAGGTCCATCTAAGAAGGGAAGCCCGACTTGGTGGACCAGTCCATTTTAGGTGGATGTACCTGTTTGAGAGGTAACACTTCTAACTTGTAAGCTGTTTTTAAATTGACTGTTCTTTTGCTAATTTATCAGTCTTCAAACTTTTCAGGTATATGAAAGTTCTAAAAAAATTTGTGAGAAATCCAACAAGGCTAGAGGGGTGTATTGTTGAGTCATATCTTGTTGAGGAATGTATCCAGTTTTACAGTGATTTTTTGAAAAAGACAACAAATGTACAAGAAAAGCAACCTAGAAACATGGAGTATGAGAACAGCTCCATTTAGAAGGTCGTCCAATATCCACAGGTGCTGCAATTACTCTCACTGAAATAGAGAAGAAAGTAGCACATCTTGCTGTCATCCAAAACATGGCTGTAGTTGAACCCTTTTTGGAGTAAGTATCATTGTTTTATATTATTTGTCAATTTACATTTATGCCTTTGAAGCTGACTGATTTGGTTTTTAATTTCACTCTTATACAAGTGAGCATCTGCAGTATCTACAAAGAAACAAATGGAAGATGTAGACGTGATGCATCAATTTTATGGAGTACACATACTCAAAATTTTGCTAAATGGCTAAAAGAGAAGGCTAGTTATATCTCATTTGATGTTTCCGTTTATGTATACTATGTAGGTGTCTGACTTTGTTTTACATGTGTGCCTCTTGATTAGGTGACTCTTGATTCTACTGAACATGAAAATACACTTAAGCACTTGGCATATGGTCCATGTTGTTCAGCAAGGCATATACAGGCTATATAGTGAATGGTCAATGATTTCACACACACTCAGTTGACAGGAAAAATCAGAATAGTGGGATTTATTATGAGGTAACTGTAGTCTATAGATCAAATGCTAAAGACACTTCTCAGGTGGTTGATTTGGTAACTTATTACGGTAGGGTAACTGACATCATTCTGTTGGGTTACAATGTATTCTATGTTCCTATATTCTGGTGTACATGAGCAGTAAAGGGTAATGGAGTGAAGATTGAAGATGGTTTTACACTTGTAAACATGAATCATAGTCAAGCATATTTCACAAGTGATCCTTATATAATAGCATCTCAAGACTCAAGCAAAGCAAGTCTTTTACTCATGGGAAAACGAAGAATCAAGTTGGTATGCTGTCATGCGAGGTCCTTACAGGAGATACAATAATGAAGATCCAGAAGAGGGCCATTGCCATCAAATATTGACATGGATATTGACTTTGGTGATGATGACAATGCAAGAACTAATTGTGAAGGGATATATGTGTGAAACATAGCCTTATTTAACATACCATTCCTTGTTGCATTTGTTGTTTATGATGTGTGAAAGTTAGTTTTGTGTTTGTCGTTTGCTTGTTGGGTGCATATTTGTTTTCTCTGTTGTGTTTTGATGTCATCTATTAAAATACTTATTTTCTTGTTATTTGTTTCAAGTGAGTTGAAACGGGACGCCCAAAGGCCAATAGAGGAAGAAAATATAATAAAGTTAAGGAAAGTGAAGAAGTTAAATATTTGGGTCATGTAGAAACAGTTGTTGATCAAACAAATGAGACATATATAGTAGAACCAAAAGAAGCTGAGAAATCCTTGGAAGTAAAGCACAATGAGAATGAGCATCAGTCAGTAGAGTAGCAAAATGATGAAGAACAATATAATGATGAAGAGCCTCAAGGTGACCTTGAACTAGATGAGGAACCTGAAGGTGAGGTTCAAGTATCTACGCGTAAGAGAAAGCGAGGACCAACAAGGATGAAAGACATCATGAAGGATCCAACTAACAGAATTAAAGTAGATTCCATTTTCATGGGAGAACCGTATGGGCCTGGTTCAGTCAAGTTGTCTTCATACTTAGCTGCATTAGTACGGGAACATGTTCCTGTCATAATTGAAAATTGGAAAAACTCGGTGAAGATGTGAAGACATTACTCCAGAAATCTATTCAGGTGACCTTTTCCTTTACAATCACATACATTAAATGAAATTAATTGATTTGCAGCCTTACTGTTTTGATTTGTATATGAGTGCAGGCAAGGTTCCAGCTAGATGAAGAGTACCACAAGGTTACAATGCTTAAGCAGATGGGAGGTTTGTGGAGATAATCCAAATCACACTTAGTAACTCGAATTATTCAAGCTGAGAATACCTAAAAAGGAATTTTTTGCGCCCTACGAATGTTAATATATCTGAATGGCGTAAATTTGTGAAGGTCAAGACTAGCAAAGAATTCAAGGTATTCATTTGAAATTAAGTATGTTCTTTAATAGATAGGTGACTATATATTGATAATCATCTGTTAGAATGTGAGTGACAGCTTTAAGGAAAGAAGACGCAAGCAGATTCCTTTTACTTGTAGTCGTAAGAGAATGGTCAGACTAGCAGAAGAGATGGTGAGCACACTACAATTATGTTGCTTACTTAGAAATATTTTGACCAGGGTATTAACAAGTGTTATTTCCATAGAAAACAAGTTCTGAAGACCCATCTGAAGTGACAAAGCTAAAGGTCTGGATGAAGTCGCGCACCAGAAAAGCTGGTACTCCAATTAACACAGATGCTGCTAAAAAGCTTGTGAGTTATAGATTTCGCTTCTAATAACTTAGTTTGGATATTTCTTTTTTAATTACCATCTAAATCTTTGTTTTCTGATAAACAGCAAAAGGCAGCTGAGTTGATTAAAAGTAGTAATACATCATCTGCTACTCAAGATGAAGATGCACTTATCCAACAGTTAGGACCTGATAATCGCGTTCATATGAGGGCAATGGGTATAAATATGAGTAAGACCAAGTTAGCTTGTTTCCAAGTTAAGCACAAGTCTATTACTGAAATGCAAGATAAGCAAGTTCATCTTCAGGCAAAGGTCAATGAGTTACAAGCTGAACTTGCCTTAGTGAAGAACCAGGTTAGACACTTCTCTATTCACACTTTAAGATTCTCAATTATTACATAAAGTTGATTTTGTTTTTGTGTTTTTTTTTCTGTTACAGAGGCAAGTCCATGAAGTTGGTAAAAACTCGATTGTAAGGGTAAGTCATCAATATAAGATCAGTGCTTTCTTTACTACTTTACAATATGACAATTTCTCCTGGTACTCATTTTATAGAGTGTGGACAAAAGATCACAACCTAAGTGTCTCTTGATTGACTGGGATGATGTTGATGGAGTCATTGCTGAGGGGCGTATTATTTCTACTGATGTGACATAAATGGTGAATGACAGTCTATTGGGGCCTACAGATGTTAAAGTCTTGGCTGAAACTGCTACTCAACTAGAAGCGTTTCTTTGGAGACCTGCGAGTGAGATTTACACAACTGAGGCAGTTGTATGACACATGATTGCGTGGCCTCTCTCTAAATGTGTTGAAAAAGGTTAGGGGTTGGAACCAGAAGAAATTGCACCACTGGTAAATGTTATTTTTGTTGTCTCATACTATTCAATATAATGATTGCCAGTTATTATTTTTGTAGTATCATATTATTTAACATAATGATTTGTTGGTTTTTGAGATTATTTTGATTATGTGTTTGGCAGGGATCAATAACCAACTCTTTAAACAAATGCAAGCTATTGGATATGTGTTATGATATTGTGGTTGTTGGTGAAGGCCAGTGGCAGAAAACAGAACCAAAGGCAATGGTTAATGGACTTCCTCTCAGACCGAAAGCAGTTAAAATATTTCTAGATGTGGTTCATGAACCATAAATGTCTTTATGGAGGCCTACGCATGAAGTGTCACACCTTGAGGACTGCTTACACTTGTTTGTAGCATGGCCTATCAAGAAAGTTGAGTTTGAGAACCCACCAAATGACCAATCTCCTTCTCATAATACTGCATCAACTCACAAATCATCAGGAGAAAAAGTAGTAGCAGTAAATGTAAAAGCTACAATAAAATGTTCAAACTCTCTTGCAACAAAAACTCAAGCAGCATGTGGTAAATCAAAAACAACAACATCAATAACTGAGAAGTCTCTAGCAGCAACAGATCTGGTACATGTTTTGGTTATGTTTTAAATCCTATTCCGGTTATTACTTGATAAGTATTAAATTGTTTAGTTTGTAAACATGGCAGATTAAAAAGGGACATGAAGCTATAAAAGAGAATCATAAGTGCAAATTGATGGATATCAGTGGGAATAAACATGTTGTTGCTGAAGGATCAGTGCATTTAACAGACCCATATCAAATGGTTCACTTTGTTTGCTTGGATCCGTATGCAGCAAGAGTGTGGGTAAATGTAGTGATGGTACTAGATGCAGCAGTTTGGAGGAGGTAAGATGAAATTGAATTTATGAAAGATACACATGGTTCATTAATCCCATGACCAATAGATAAATTGGTCCTCCTTTGAATTTCAGAAACAAAAGAAAATGTTGTAACAATGTGATGCTTGTGATTTTGTATCGTTATGCATTTGGAATCAAGACTTGTAGGCAAAATTGATTTAAGACTTGTCTTATGCATTTGGAATCAAAACTTGTGTTATTTGTGGTTAGTGTATTATGTACTTGGATATTGAGACTTATATTTATGTTATGTGTGATTTCTTTCATGAAGTTTATATGAACCAAAACAGGACTGGACAATACAAAAGATAGCTCTATAAATGTACATACAACAACAAAAGAAAAACCGTTATAATTTTATATGATAGCACTAAACATTACATACTAGTTACTCTACTATAGCATATTCTTAACATGAACAAAATTTAATATAGCAATTCTCATCAGTTATAATTTATCGTATATATTATTGCATTTGACTCATAAAAATTAGCATTATAGCATATGTCAACACTAGAACAAAATATATGATTAAAATATTCAATAGCTATTGTAAAAACCATCAATTGTAGCAGTCTGTATATGTTCTATAATTCAGTAAATAATATTATCCCAATAAACGCTATCGTATTTTAACCTATCTTAGCGTCCTGAAAAACTGCTATCGTAATTTAAGCTATAATAACTGCAGTATACATAGCATTTACGTTAACGTTATCAAACCCTTATGATAACAGTTTTCAACTGCTAAGAATATGCATTTTTCTTGTAGTGATATATCTGACTTTTGCTCACTCTGGCCCGTATAATTCAAGCAAAATTTGTTCGTCTTGCTCACTTCAGTGTTCTTTCTGAAAACAAAATTAGTAATTATATTAACCATATAAATTAATAAAACTGTAATTTGTATTTAATACGAAAAACTTACTGGAATACAAGTTTGAGATGATGATGTGTGTAATGGTGTCCGACGAGTCGATATCCGTCGCGATGGCTCTGGACCTTGCTCAGCCATAACAGACCAACCTATAAAAGTTTAATTAACTTTTGGTATTCAGCATGCATGAAATATACCTATTATTTGGCTCTACTTATTTTATAAAGTATATAAATTTAATTTAAAGAAATATTATTAACGGTTCCCAAATATAAGTTTCTCCAACACTTATGATCGCATTATTACATAATTTCATTAATTTTGATCAGCAATTATGAATATCAAACCAAAGAAATAGTCTTTATGATTCTACCATTTCATTGTGTTTTTATACGTGTACTAAATTTCAAACTTTATAAAATTTTGTCTTGGTATTTTATCATTTTTTCTTAGAATATTATCATTTTTCACATTAATACCCAATTTAAAGCATTGCAAAGTAGGAAACCTAATTCAGTTACTTAGTAGTAGATGAGTTTCGTCGACCGTACCAGCCGTTTTTGATATTGATTTTTGATTATTACTATTAAGAAGTAAAGAATTCTTGAGTTAAGTTTGTAAGTTAGTAGTAATATTTAAGTTAATTTACTAAAAATAATATTTATTTTGAGTATGTATATTGCAAATTATAATTTATTAGTACTTTAACATGTAAATTGTTAACACAATTTATACTTTAGTATTATAAATCTGTTATAATGATTATAATATGAAAATAGTATATTAAATTAATAAATAAGTTTATGAAAACATACCTTTTAAATACTTAAATGGATGTCACTATTGTTAGTGATATAAATATATTTTTCATGAAGCATTTTTGTGTTGTGATCTAAGTTCGGAATGAATGCATATATATAGGCCTAAACTCATGATTCTTTCTTGTTTTAATAATGGGTGATTTATTGAAATAGAACAAATTTATTGAAAAATTACTTAAATAGAGCAAATATTTCAAAATTACTAATATAGTTTTTTAAATTCCATATATATCGTTTTATCATTTTTGATGAGTAAACAAAAACATAATTATAAAATTGTCATTAATGAAACTTGTCATGTCAGCCGTCTGTCTCTTACAAACTCTACTAAACTAATTGAATGCAACATGAAAGAGTTGATCATACTTTGGTAGAGATGATCCATGATAATGTAGTTTATGATAAAGTTATAGATGGCCCATGGTAGAGTTCGTTTTCCTCGTGAAAAATGTAATTTGTTACCCATGGTAGAGTTGATAGTAGGATAATGTAATGTATAGTAAAGTTATAGATGACTAATGGTAGAATTTGTTTTCCTCGTTCAAAATGTAGTTTGTTACCCTTGGTCGAGTTGATAGTACAATAATGCAGTGTATGGAAAAGTTAGATATGACCCATGGTAGAGTTCGTTTTCCTCGTTGAAAATGTAGTTTGTTACGTACCCTTAGTAGAGTTGATAGTATGATAATGTAGTGTCTGGTAAAGTTAGATATGATCCATGGTAGAGTTCGTTTTCCCCGTTAAAATGTAATTTGTTACCTTTGATAGAGTTGACAGTATGATACTATAGTGTATAGTAGATTAAATATGTAATGTAGTGTATGGTAAAATTATATAGGCCCGGCTTTGGCATAGGCCCAACAAGCATTTGCTTTGGACAGCATAAAAGATAAATAAATTTAGGGGCATCAATTTTTCAAAAACTTAGATTAGGCTAGTGGTTCAGGGTTATATACCTACATATGAAGTCACAGGTCTGAGTTTTTCTGCAGTGTAAATTTTTTTAATTAAAACCTTTCAATTTTTAACCTAATGACGATTTATAGATGGACGATTTGTGTGTGTTAAAAAAAAGGATTGTTTGTACTCGATCACCAAAATTTGAAAATTCTATAATTTTTCTCAGTTTTTCTCCTATCTAACCACTTTTAATCTCCAATATCAATCTCTCATCTGTTTTAATTCTCCATAGTTCATCTTTCTTTCTTCTTTTAGTTCTGAGGAAATTTCAAACTCTACTAAACAAAGGTATCTTTAAATATAATTAAAATTTCTAAATAAGTCAATTATTTGTTAAAACCTATTTTATGTGTAAAACAATGTCACCATGAAGTAGAAAAGAAAGCAAAGAGAATTACCGTGAACAAAAAATTAATGTTTCAGATTTATTTTATGTCAAACAAACTATACTATTACTTTTATATTTTCATAAACATGAGAATTGTGATGGAGAAGGGCTTTGCAAGAGCTTCGCAAATTGCATATTGAGATGGCCTTGCGATACCATCAAATTCATCGCTATTCGTTAGTCGCAAGTTCATATTCGTTGCAGGGGTGTCGAAAAGCTTGCGACGGAAAAAATGTATTGCAAAGGTTGCAAAGCCTATGTCGCAAAAGCGAAGCAGAAATTGCGAGGTAACGGCGATGCCAAAACCTGTGAGACTATTGCGGCGTCTGTTATGAGACAGAGATGCGAGAGTAAGTTTGCAAGGTCTTTGCGACACCGCACCTTGCGACGGAGTTGCAAGGCCATAGTTTGCAACATCTCTGCGACATCTCATCTTGCGACAGATTTGCAAGGTCATGGTTTGCGACGTCTCTGCGACACCAAATCTTGTGATGGAGTTGCTAGGCCAAGTTTTGCGACGGCTATGCGACTTTACAGTTTGCGAGGCTCCAGCGAGGCAATCCTTGGAATCGGTAGGTGCGATGTCTATGCGACATCCATATTTTGCGACGTCTATGCGACTCCGTCTCTTGTGACGGATTTGCAAGGTTGTTGTTTTGCGACGTCCTTGAGACGGAACCAAAAGTAGTTTTTTTAAATATATAAATAAAATAAAAAACAAATTATCATAATGAAATTCGAATAAATATAATTAAAAATGTTTTACAAAATTTTTTTAAAAATTTCTTTGTTCATTAAGACCGGATCCCACATCTTCAACGTTTATCTCCGCAAACATATCAGCTAACTTTGGGTCCTTCTTTGCCATGATAGACCACAATCGATCATATGTCGATATTTTCTTCTTTGCTTTAGCTAGCTCGCCGTTCGTCTGATCTAACTCCTATGTCCGACGATCTACTAACTCTCTCAGATCATCAGAAGCTCCAGAGCATTGAGAGATTCCTCGGGGCGATAAACACTACTCAATCTTCGACCTGAATGAACCGGTTTCAAACAGTCTCCCCTTTTTACGGGGAGCAATCTAATAAAAGAAATATATTTAAACATTAGTACAATTAATATAAACAAAAAATAAAAGAAAGAATTTAAAACAATCTTATCTATGCATATATTTGGTTCTTTTGTGTAGTAGATAGTCCACCAGATGCACAATTCTCATCACCGCAATCTTGAGTCAGTTCCTGCATCTTCGCAGTAACAAAAACAAGCAACGGGGGATACCACAAAGAGAAAGTGTTCCTATTAAAAAGGGTATATCTTCTCCACTTTCTTGTCCACAAACACTCCAACTTTGTTCCGTTTGGTATTATAAAGAGTCTTCAGTATTTCAAGGTGAATATCTCATGATGCCTATTGCTAAAAGTGGTGAAAAAACATATAATTAGAATAAAATGTTATATGATATATTAAAATATTTTCAATAAATTAAATTTGAAATACTTACCTCTTTGTGGGCTCGGACTTTAAACGAAGTCCGTCCCGAGCAATACTTGTGTGGACTGTTGCCATCAGGACCAGACAATCGAGCCTTCCGACAGAGAGTAATCTTCTTCTGCGACTTCAGATCTTCCCAATAGCGAATAAGACCTTCCCAAACCGAATCTTTGAACCATTGGGGCTTAGCTTCATAACCCTTTTTGTTCTATTTACCCTACCAACGTCCTACTTGATCGTCCATCCGTCTCTTCAACACTGCATCAAACTCTTTGCGGACTAGCGCTGGAATGGAAAACTCCCAGTGGAAACGTTGCTACAAAAAAGTGATTAAGTTACTATAAATCCTAGATAACAAAAAGACATTACTAAAAAAATTAAACAAAACAAAAAAAATTACGGCAAAGATCATGAACCATCTATCAATGATGTGGAGTAGGGTCTGGGTAAAATTAGTGTGCGGTTCTTGGAAATTCCGTTCAAAGATTTCCCAGAATGCTGTTGCCAATAGCCTGTCGTCATCGAACCTACATATTTTAAACCAAACAAAAACTTGAAAACTGATAATAATGCATTTATAAATTAATTAATTTAGAAGTTTAAAAACATACCAATAACTTTCCGGGGGACAGTTTGGATGGAGATTAGGAAGATATTTATGGATGGGATCAGTGAGAATAGCCTCAAGAATCATCCCGGCAGCAGCCTCGGGCGTCAAGAGCTGGTAAACACCAGTTGGTGCCTGAGCAGTATGTCCTACCGGAGAAAAGCCCGGCTGAGTGCTGAAACTAGCACTGGGAGTCGGAGGAACAGATCTCAAACCGGAAGCCATCGTCGGATGAGAACCGCCAGATCGAGGAGGAGTTTGTGGATGAGATTCGCCGGTCTTAGAAAGTTATCGTGTATAAGGGTTATGACCTCCAGACATCTAAAATAATAAATAGAATTTAAAATTGCGAATATTTAATTCAAAAATCATTAAAACATTTATGTAAATAATTTAAAACTTCTTTTATGAAAATTAACTAAAATTCTTCAAATATTAAAAATACTTGAAAATTTATAAAATATTTTTATGCAATTTAAAAGTTTATAATATACACAATGTTATGAATTCCTTACAAATCAAATAACTTTTTTTAATATACAAATTTCCTTTTATAAAACCTTTAAATATTTAACAAAACAATACAATGATTTAAAAATTATATAAATTATTTATAACTTATAAAATTGGTTTTTAAAAATAGAAAATTAGTTTAAAAAATTTAATAATTATATTTAATAATTCAGAAAATGTTTTATAATTACAAAAATAAATTTTCTATTCTATTAATCTTATCAATAATTTACAAAACATTTTAAAAAAATACAAAACTTTTTTAAAAATGTTTTTAAAATTACGAAATATTTTAAAATTGTTTAAAACTTTCAAAAACGTTTTAGAAATATTTTGAAAATTTTTGTTAATTATTAAAAACGTTTTGTTAACACAAAAAACGTTTGAAAAATCAAAAATAAATTATCTAGATCTAAAATCTACAATCCAAAACCTAAAGATTCAACAAATTCAAACCTAGATCTAAAATCTATCATCCAAAACTAAAGATTCAACAGATTTAAGCCTAGATCAACATTCCAACCAAAAAAACTAACAATTCTATGGAAAAGAACCAATAAGAAGCATTACATACATTAAGAGGAGGAGCTAGGCCGGAGAGAGGACGTCAACGGCGGCGGGAGAGGCGGAGATATGCCGGCGGAGCTTCCTAGGCGGCGGTGAAGATTCGAAATTGAAGAAAAATGAGATGAGATCGAGAAGAGATAAAGGATTGAAGAAGAAAATAAGATATGAGAGATTCTTACCTTGAGGAGGCGGCTGCGATGGGCAGATCTCCGGCATCGGTGGTGAGGAAGTAGAAGAAGAAGAAGATTTGGAGAGTTTCGAATAAGAAAAGAATGAGGAGAAAAGGGAAACGGCGGAAGTTTTTATTTTTAGGGGGCCATCGCAAAAGCCTCGCAAAATTATGAGGCTCCTACGACGGAATTAGGGTTTTTATAATTTTTTAATATGCGACACCCTTGCGATGAATCTGGTCTAGACGTTGCAGGGACGTCGCATGGAACGAAAACGAGGATTGTGCCATGTTTGTTGAATAGATTCGAGGTTCAAAGGACTTGTATAATATGTTTGGGATCGATTCGGAGAATTTAATGTTTTGAATTCGATTGATGATTGATTATCGATGCATTCTCTAAGTATTCGATATTCTCATTCGTAGATTCATACATTATACGGTATTCTGTTGGATTAAGGTTGGGACTTAACGGTTTAGAGGTTACGGTTTCATAGTCTGCGACATCCGTACGACGTCTGGACGAGATTCCTTGCAAAGACGTCGCAGTTTGCGACACCCTTACGAGGAATGTGGTCTAGATGTTGCAGGGACGTCGCAGGGTACGAAAACGAGGATTGTACCAAGTTTTTTGAATAGATTCGGGGTTCAAAGCACTTATAGAATATGTTCAGGATTGATTCAGAGAATTTAATGTTCTGAATCCCATTGATGATTGATTATCGAAGCATTATCAGAGTATTCTATATTCTTATTCGTAGATTTATAAAATATACAATATTCTGTTGGATTAAGGTTGAGGCTTAATGGTTTAGAGGTTACGGTTTCATAGTCTGCAACGTCCCTGCGATGTCTGGACCAGATTCCTTGCAAAGACATCGTAAGCTTGCGACACTCTTGCAAGGAATTTGGTCCAGACATTGCAGGGACGTCACAGCCCACGATAACGAGGATTGTACCAAGTTAGTTGAATAGATTCGAGGTTCAAAGGACTTATAGAATACGTTCGGGATTGATTCGGAGAACTTAATGTTCTGAATGGTATTGATGATTGCTTATCGATGCATTCCCTAAGTATTCGATATTCTCATTCGTAGATTCATACAATATACGGTATTATGTTGGATTAAGATAGGGGCTTAATGATTTAGAGGTTACAGTTTCATAGTCTGCAACGTCTAGACCAGATTCCTTGCAAAGACATCACAGGTTTGCGACACCCTTGCGATGAATCTGGTCTAGACGTCGCAGGTCTGTCGTAGGGAACAAAAATGAGGATTATGCCAAGTAAATTAAATAGATTCGGGGTTCAAAGGACTTATAAAATATGTTTGGGATTTATTCAGAGATTTTAATGTTCTGAATCAGATTGATGATTGATTATCAATGGATTCCCTGAGTATTTGATATTCTCATTTGTAAATTCATACAGTATACGGTATTATGTTTGATTACGGTTGGGGCTTAATGGTTTAAAAGTTACAGTTTCACAGTCTGCGACATCTAGATCTGATTCCTTGCAAAGACGTCGCAGGTTTGCGACACCCTTGCGAGGGAGGTGGTCTAGACGTCACAGGGACGTCGTAGGGTACGAAAACGAGGATTGTGCCAAGTACTTTGAATAGATTCGAGGTTCAAAGGACTTATACAATATGTTCGGGCCTGATTTCCAGAAAATAAAGTAGTGAATCAGATTGATGATTAATTATCAAATCATTCTCGGAGTATTCAATATTCCCATTCGTAGATTCATACAATATACGGTATTGTGTTGGTTTAAGTTTGGGGCTTAACGGTTTAATGGTTAAGGTTTCGCAGTCTACGACGTCTCTACAACATCTGCACCAGATTTATTACAAAGACGTCACAATTTTGCGACACCCTTGCGAGGAATGTGGTCAATTCATCGCAGAGACGTCGAAGTTTCTAATTTTTTTTTTAAAAATAGTTTATATCTCATACATTTAAATACTTAAACAACTTAATCAATGTCTTCTTCTTCGTTAGTGTCTTCTTCTTTCTCAGTCTCTTTGAATTCTTCAGAGTCTGCGTTTTCTTCCCTTGAATCATTCGGAACAATGTCTTCTAATTCTTGTTGTGCATGTATGATATCTTTAGTGGATTCGACAGCTATAGCAACTTCGGATGATCTTTCTTGTTGCGTAGCCACATCGTCGGCCTCTCCCACTATACGACCTCTTGGATTCACTTTTATAACAGATAGACATGTCTCATGCCTTTGCTTTATACGAGGATAAGGAATAAAACACACAGTTCTGTTTGATATGCTAGAATAAATGGGCCAAACTTGGAATATGTTTGGCTTGCATTTACATCGGTTACCCCTAAGCGATTAGTACGCACTCCTTGACTGGCCATTGTATTGTACCAATGACATTGGAATAAAATGCATCTCGATCCAATAATTCTAGGATATATGACTTTTATAATTTTGGTCAAAATATCGTAAAAGTCGGTTTCACCTGGCTCGTGGATTCCAAAATTTGCGGTTGCTTTATTGGAACCATGGTCGTATATATGAAAAGTGTATCCGCGAGTGAAATACATTGGTACCATTACGATCCTTGCAATTGGGTCATCGACAATCTCATGCAGCCATAATGGCAAAGGTTTGCCTGCACATCCATTCTTCACCTACAATATATATATATATATATATATATATATATATATATATATGTTTACTGGAGTGTGCCAATAGCCCCCACGTTTACATGTTTCCTGAGCTCCATAATGATCAATCTGCTCCAACATATCACTACCTGACATGTGTGATGGGGGAGGAATACGCATAACCTTGTTCTTCTTAAACAATTTCTTGTTCCTTTGGTATGGATGATGCATGGAGAGAAACAACGATGACAATCAAAGGTTTGCCTGCACATCCATTCCTCACCTACAATATATATATATATGTTTAAACATTATATATGTTTGCTGGAGTGTGCCAATAGCCCCCACGTTTACATGTTTCCTGAGCTCCATAATGATCAATCTGCTCTAACATATCACTACCTGACATGTGTGATGGGGGAGGAATACGCACAACCTTGTTCTTCTTAAACAATTTCTTGTTCCTTTGGTATGGATGATGCATGGAGAGAAACCGACGATGACAATCAAACCAACACGATTTCGTACCATGATTTAGTTGAAATGCATCAGACCATCCCATACAATATGGACAAGATAACCTTCCATGTGTCGTCCATTCAGATAACATTCCATATGCCGGGAAGTCATTGATTATCCAGAAGAAAACCGCATGCATCTTGAACTGCTGAGAGTAATCAAATGTGCGAACACCTCTATACCATAAATGTTTCAGCGCATGAATTAGAGGTTGCAGGAACACATCGATGGAACGCTTAGGATGACTAGGACATGGCACTAGAATAGTCATAAACAAAAAATTTGCTTCGCATGCACATATCTGGTGGGAGATTATATAGCGTCAATATAACAGGCCATAGAGAATATTGTCTCCCAGACAAACCAAATGGGCTAAATCCATCAGTGCATAAACCTAGATAAACATTTCTAGACTCTTTAGCAAAGTCATAATGTACCGTCTGAAAATGTGTCCAAGCCTTTGCATCTGACGGATGTGTGACCATGCCATCTCATTGTCGCAAATGTCCTTTCTGATTGAAATAATCATTTCAATCTATCAGTGATTGGCAAATACTACATACGTTTGTATGGGACACGCGTCTTTCCACCTATTGCTCGGTATCTCGACTTCCCACAGAATCGACATTCCTGCAACTTATCATCCTCTTTCCAGAAAATCATGCAATTGTCAATGCAAACATCAATCATTTTTTATGGTAATCCAAGACCCGCAACTAACTTCTACATTTCATAATAACTCCCAGCAGAATTATTATCTTCTGGCAAATACTCTTTAAACACATCTGCTAATTGATTCATACTTCTCTCACTTATGTTTCCTTCACTTTTAATAAACATCAACCTAGATGCTAATGATAGTTTAGATAAACCTTCTCTACATCCCTCATAGATAGGTTGATTTGCAGCATCTAGCATATCATAAAATTGTTTTGCTTTGGCGTTAGGTTCTTAAATAGTATTTTCAGTGACAACAGAAATATTACTATGATATGCATCTATAACCATATCATGATACCTATTTCCTTGTAGATGATCATAGTTTTCGAACATATTTTCGCCATAATTATAATTAGCATTATCATAATTACGTTGATCATCAACACCAGCACCCGTACTACTACTTCCTACATCCAAACTATACCCCTTCCCATGTGAAAACCAGACATAATAAGTAGGAGTAAATCCTCTATTATATACATGTCTTTTCACCATATTGATATTCAAATATTTCTTGTTCCCACATTTTCGACATGGACAAAAGATGTTACCGTCATTTGGAGTCAATGGGTTATTAGCCACCTGATTTATGAATGCTCACAACCCATCTCGAAACTCATTCGTCACTTTTCCGATCTCCAGATCTCTTCGATTATACATCCATTGTCATAACGCGAACACTTCATGTTCCAACGTCATTTATTTTCATTTCAGAAAACTTTTCTTAAAAAAAAAATTTTCTCGAAACTTTTCTTTTTTGCAAATTTTTTTCTCTCTCACTAGTTTCTCTCTCTTAATGTTTGTGATTTGGTTTGAAGATACAATCTCATGGGGGACTATTTATAGGGAAAGAAGGAACTATGTAATTGCGATGTAAATTGTGTACATCGCAAATGGGTCGCAATATTGCAATGGAAAAATCATACCGCAAAGGCATCGCAAATTTGCTACGCCATTGCGAGACTTTACCAGGCGTCGCAAAACTGTTTCAAGAACGTCGCAAGAGTCTCGAAAAATTACGACGCTAATATTTCATCGCATTTTTGCGACACCTTTGCAATGTGCGGATATTTATCGCAACTGCATCGCAAATCTAAAGCAATTTTGCGATAGCCATTTGGCATCGCAAAATTCCATCACAAATGGCCAGTTTTCTTGTAGTGATTTTGAATTCCTCAGAAAGAAACAGGGCATCAATTTTTTATTTGCTTTGGGCATCAGAATGCATGGGACCGACACTGAGTTATATATGACCCACGGTAGAGTTTGTTTTCCTCGTTGAAAATGTAGTTTGTTACCCTTGGTAGAGTTGATAGCATGATAATGTAGTGTATGGTAAAGTTATAGATGACCCATGGTAAAGTTCATTTTTTCGTTGAAATTGTACCCATGGTAGAGTTTGTTTTCCTCGTTGAAAATGGAGTTTACCCTTGGTAGAGTTGATAATACACAATGTAGTGTCTGGTAAAGTTAGATATGACCCATGGTAGAGTTTGTTTTCCTCGTTGAAAATGTAATTTATTACCTTTGATAGAGTTGAAAGTATGATATTGTAGTGTATGGTAAACTTACAGATGACCCATGGTAGAGTTCATTTTCCTTGTGGAAAATGTAATTTGTTACCTTTTGATAGTGCTGATAGTACGATAATGTATAGTGTAAAAATGACAGAACAAGATATTGCTTACATTTCATGCAACATATAGTCACGTAGCCGAAGCATTTTGATTTTTGGAATCGGGACAAAAGGATCGTATATGACGGGAGTATGAACCACGTTCTTTATAATCCTCTTTACAACAAAATATCCAATGAAAGGGGATACATCTAACATGGATACACAGTCAGACAAAATATACTATGGACAACTGAACTCTACCATGGACAATTGAACTCTACTATACAGTTCGTGATCTCTACTACGGTCAACTCAACTCGACCATACAAGTCATGACCTTTACTATGGACAAATCAAATATACTAAGTACATGAACTCTACCTTGGAGGACTGAACTCTACTATACAAGTAATGTTGTGTACAATGGTCATCTCAACTCTACCATACAAGTATGACCTTTACTATGGACAAATCAACTATACAAATCTTTATATGAACTACTAGGTTGCCTGGTTCGTAGCGAGTGTTTGTCGGTGAGCCTGTTTCAGTAACACTTCCTCCATACATAACACATCATCTTCATTACCATCTTTATCCTTTATGGGAGAATCAACGATATTAATGATGTCGAGCCGTGACATTACATGCTTTGTTTTCTTTACCAAATGTGCATCATGCTCATTTGATATCTCGACGTATGATCTTTTCTTAAGACCTTCTTCTTTGCTCTGACCCATCACCTTGAGGTTCCTAACAACACGTGATGATGGGCTTAGAGGGTCGGAAGTCTCTTGTGTCTCAATAATCCATTTATTTTGTATAACAACGCGCGTAATGTCAATTCTACCAAATATCATGTTAACTCTATCAAACATCATGTTAACTCTACCAAACATCACGTTTACTCTACCAAACGTATAGTCAACACTACCAAATATAATGTTAACTCTACCAAAAGTACAACTAAACAGAATGTTAACTCTACCAATCATCATAACAACTCTACCAAGCACAAATTTACCTGGTTTATGCTCCAGTTATACTCAGATTGCTATGATGGTTTATGCTCCAGTTCTTCATTACTACAGTACCATCTGCAAAATGCCTTCGCGGGTAGATCATCTGCAAAACATCATGTTAACCATTTAAACCTAAATTACGAGTTTAACTCTACTACACTTTAAACGAACTCTACTACACTAACAAAAACTCATGACAAACTCTTCCAAACTAGAACCTAACCAAAAACTCTACCATTCAAACCTAAATAACAAGACTAACTCTACCACACTTAAAACAAACTCTACTACACTACAAAAACTCCTGACAAAATCTTCCAGACTAGAACCTAACTTTACCAAACTATAACCTAACTCTACCAAACCCTAACCAAACTATATCATTCAAAACTTAAAATAAACTCTACTACACTAACAAAAACTCATGACGAACTATATCAATCAAACCTTAAAGACAATCTCAACCATACGACAAAACTCTAAAACCCACAAAGCCACAAACACACAAGAAATTTGATGAAGACATAAAATCCATTTCGAAATCATTTTGAAACCTAATGTTGAAGACCAAAATCAAGAGAAATTGAGAGAACAAGAACGAAATCGAACCCAGAAAATGATTTACCCGAATATTGAAAAGAGAACATGAAACAAAACAAAACGAAACTTACATTCGAAAATCTATGGTTGAACGGTTCGTAATGGTGAGAGGAAGACAAAACAAGAAAAGAAATAGTGAGAGGAAGACGAAACGAGAGAAGAAGAGAGAAGAAGAAGAGAGAAATAAAGGAAGAAGAAGTTGAAGGGTTTCGAAAAAAGAAAGAAAGAAGAAACTTTTTTTTTACTTCAAAAAAGTGCAATAGTAATTGTACCATTTCCTTTTCTCTTTTTTTTGGCAAAAACTATTTTAGTAATTACCATATAAATTTGCCATATTCTAGTAATTATTTCTTTAATAATCTTATGATAATATAATGGATTGAAATGTATGCTCACCTATACATGCAACCTATTTTTGTCTAATGTTTATAAGTATGTGTGCCACAAAGATATCATGCAGAAAAAAGTGAAAGAATTGTTGCAGTGGATAATCATATTTTCATTTGTGAATGAATTCTCGTAAATGAAATAGTGTCTTCTATGTAAAAAATATTGTTTACTATTTTTTAAATGGAATATTGTTTCTTATATGTAAATGAAGTAGTTAATTGCTGAGTTGCTCTCAGTCTGGTAGTTAGGATGATCCAGCTAATGATTTGGCATCAGGGTTCGATTCCTACCCACTGCATTATGGTAGCTTAGAAAAAGGATTTTATGGGTGGGTTTTAGGTTATGGATCGGACATTTTCGATCCAATGTTGACAAAAAAAATGAAATAGTTAATTTTTTTTTTCTAAATAGAAAAAAAATAGTAGACGTAAACTGCAAAAATTAAAAAAGAGACTGTTGTAAGCGTACCCAATGGTTGTTTGCCAATTGACTTTATATAGATCTGTTTGGAAACGGCCATTCAAACGACAGTCTGAAACAGTCGTTTGCACAATCGTTTCAAAAGACTGTTTCAAACGAAGTATTGATTGGTAACAAAATAAGTATATCGTTTGCAAACGACCGTTTCTTTGAAAGCAAACAAACCCATTATATCTTATTATATAAAGTAGGGACAAATCCTGTTATATAAAATTAGATTTTAAAAATTAGTAATCAATGAGATTCTTATATATTATCTAAAATATAATACGTGTATATATATAATTCATAAAACTCGTGGGTCGCACAGGTTCATATCTAATACTCCTTTTGTTTCATTTTATAAGGAATTTTAACTTTTTCACAAAGATTAAGAAACAAATTAATTATCTCTTAAAAATGATTTAATATCTAAATTAAATACAATCTAACCAATCATAGATAATTCTGCAGAATATTAAAGGTTAACAAAATATCAACTTCATTAAATTTTACCTAGAATTATGTAAAACACCTTATAAATTGAAACAAAATAAAAAGTTTAGAATCCTTTATATTTTGAAACAGAGTGAGTAATAAATAAGAAAGTGATTTAACACGTAAACATGATTTTAACGGTTCTTATTTAACACTGTTAGAATTTAAGTGGAAAGTAAAAAGAAAAACAAAGATATGTTTTATATAGAAAATATTAAAAGTTTATGTTTTATATGAACAAAAGTACTTTGGTATACCTATCCTTCACCGTCGTATTAATAAAGATACTTTCAGCCCTATACTGGAAAAGGATTCCTCTCGGCTAGCTGGTTGGAAAGGAAGGTTTCTTAGTCTTGTTGGGCATATCACGCTAACGAAAGCTGTTATTTCCTCAATCTGATTCATTCTCTAAGTACGATAGCTCTTCCAAGGCATACGTTGCAGCGGCTTGATCGAGTGTCTCGTGATTTATATGGGGAAGCACGAGTGAAAAGAAGAAACAACATCTGTTATCTTGGGACAGAGTTTGTACTACGAAATTTGAGGGAGGTTTAGGCATACGGAAAATGCAGCCAATGAATAATGTTTTATTTGCAAAGATTGGCTGGCGATTATAAGAGAATAGAGATAGCCTTTGGGCTCATGTACTACGAAATAAATATCAGGTTGGCGATGTCACATAGCTCAGTTGGCTAATCCCAAATTCGAATTGGTCTTCTACATGGAATAATGTTATTGTTGGGTTACGTGAGGTGATAATACCGGACTACGATGGGTACTTGGAAATGGTCGATCAATCAGGTTCTTGCTGAAAATTGGCTAATAAATGAAATTTTAGATGACATCTCACAACCGAATAATATTGTTGCGTTCAATGATGCTCGATTCTGTGACTTATGGACTGAGGGAGTTGGGTGGAATATGGTTTGTATAAGCCCATGTGCTTCTGAGAGAGTTAAGCTTCAATTAACTTCGGTGGTGGTAAACGATGTTACAGGAAGTCGAGACCGATTGGCTTGGGGAGAGACGCCAAATGGTAGGTTCACAGTTCGATTGGCTTACCAAATGCTAACGGAAAATAGCTCGCCTTGCCAAAATATGAGTAGTTTCTTCAAGTTGGTTTGGAAAGCACCGGTCCCTGAGCGAGTGCGTACATATTTCTGGCTTGTTGTGAACCAAGTAATTATGAAAAATACATAACGTCTTCGACGACACTTATCTACTTTGGAGATTTGCTCTGTTTGTAGAGGAGTTTATGAGACAATCTTGCATATTCTTAGAGATTGTCCGGCGATGATTGGAATCTGGCAGACTGGTACCTCGGAGCTATCAGAATAGTTTCTTCACATCGTCTTTCACTACAAGAAAACAAGGCAATTTCCGACGGAAATTTTTCCGTTGGTTTCCGTCGGATATCAAAACTGATGGAAACCGATGAACTGTGATCGATTCCGTCTGTATTCGTCGGAAAAGCCGTCGGTTTTCGTCGGAAAATTTTCCGACAAAAACCGACAGAATTAAAAAACATATATATATAAGAAAATCCGTCGGTAGTCGTCGGAAAATTTCCGAGAAAAACCGACGGAACCAAAAAAAAAAATTAAATTCCGTCGGTATTCGTCGGAATGTTTGCGACGAACACCAACGGAATATTTTAAAATTAAAAATATTATATTCCGTTGGTTTCCGTCGCAAATACTCCAACGAATACCGACGGAAGTTATAAGAATTAATTAAAAAAATGCCCTTTATAGTATAAAAATTAAGTTATGGTTTTCTTTGAAGTCATAGAAAATCCATACATTCATTTTTGATGGTATTATAGTTATTGAAGTTATGTTAACAAGGAGGAAATAGTAAGTTTTAAATAAATACATAAGTACAATATTCAATATATGCGTAACATGGTTTCTTTTTTTTAGACTAAGAAGACTGGGTGTGCGCCAAATTGGCTAGGTCTTATGAAGACTTGTTACACCAGTAAGAAGACGGTAGGATCGAGAACCCGAAGATGTTGCAGCTTGTTGAGAGGGTCGAGCATAAGGCTGACGAGGTGATGACCCAACGGTCACAGGAGACAGGAGGACCGGTTGAGCTCACGCGCGAGGAGATCAACAACATCGTTGTCGAGGTATGAATTTAATCCACTTTTTCACTGCTGTAGCTAACGTTAAATTACATTGAAAACAATCTAATTAAATATTTGGGTAGGAAACTCATGTTTCGAGAGGATGACGATTAGGACTCGGTAAGTTGGTCACTTCCGATGGTTCGCCGGCAGTGGGTTCTCTCAGTCAGGGAATCGGTCTCAGCCAGCAGGAGCGTGAGGAGCTGGTTGCTCTTCGGGCTGACTTCCGCACCTACCAGCAGATGAACGACGAGCGTTTTGCGAGGCAGGAAGCTCAGATGGCCAAGCTGATGCGCATGTTTTCCCCTCCCTGCTCCTTCCCGGATAGCACGACTCAGGAACCGAGGAACATGTAGTTTCGGTTCTTTTTTTATGTATAAAAAAAAAACGATTTAATATTTTAAATTTTATTTATTTTAAAACAATTCTAATTAAAAAAAAAATTAATTTATATATTCCGTCGGAAACATTTCCGACGGAAACCGACGGCTGGACACCGACGGAAATCGACGGTTATGTTACCGACGGAAATCGACGGTCCCTTTCCGACCAAAACCGACGACAACATTACCGACGGATATTTTCCGACCGATACCGACGGAAAAAACTTGACGCCAACCGACGGCAAAAGTCCGACCACTCTTTTCCGTTGGATTCCATCCGAAATTATCGACGAAAACCGACGGAACCAGATTTTCCGACCATTGATTCGCGACCACATATTTTCGTTGGTTTCCGTCGGAAAAGGAGTTTCTGACGGAAACCGACAAAATTTGTCATCGGAAACTGCCTTATTTTCTTGTAGTGTTTGTTGGAGTGGTTGTATGGGAATTTGAACTCACAGAAGGAAGTTTTAGAGGGTAAATGGGTTACACTCTTTGCGATAAGTATTTGGTGGGCATATAAATGCCGCTGCATGAATGTGTTTAATTCGACGAAGAGGTGCAAAGATCGCACATAGTTTTTGCCAGATAAGACGATGAAAATTACTAAGGCTTACCTTATAAGTAAGCAAGACTTAGGTATTGGTCGGAAGGTGGCACACTTGGTAAGTTGGCAATATTCGCGAACAGGTTGGTGGAAAGTGAACACGGATGGCGCATCTCACAGTAACCCGAGTATAGCCACTGCTGGTGGAGTTATGCGGGATACAAATTGTAATTGGTGTCGTGGCTTCGCGGTCAACATCAGAGTTTGCTTGGCACCTCTTGCGGAGTTATGGGGAGTCTACTACAAGCTCTATATAGCTTGGGAGAGAGGAGTGGATCAAGTTGAATTGGAGATTGATTCGGAAATGGTGGTGGGGTTTCTAAAGATAGGAATTGAAGACACTCATCCATTGTCCTTCCTAATACATTTGTGCTACGATTTTTTGACAAGAGACTGGTTGGTCCATGTTACTCACGTGTATAGAAAGGCTAACCGTCTTGCAGACAGTTTAGCTAACTATGCGCTTAGCTTGTCTTTAGTTTTTCATATGTTTGTCGATTGTCCGGATTCGTTAGGATCGATTGTTTTGGATGATAAGCTCGGCTTTTCGCAGCCACGAGTGGTTAGAGTTTAACTTTTGTTCTTGTTTTTTAATAATACAACGTAGGGGTTTGCCTTGTTTCCGACGAAAAAAAAAAGTACATTGATGTATTTGTATGGAAATATATGTTAAGTTCATGAAATTACGTGGGATTTTCCCTACAAACTTTTCCTACGACATTGTGTTATACAATATCTCTTAGGCTACTGTTTGGGTTCAACCGGTAAGCCCAGCACAAATTTTTGTAAATTATACTATTTCAAAATCTAAAGCGCCAGAAAATGGAAACTTCTTAATTTAAGGAAATACACAAAAAATTCTAAATATTTTCCATTTTTCCTTTTCCATGTCATTTTGTCTTCTTCATCTCTAGGGTTTTCTGGTTTAGAACTGGCTTACTCGCTTCGCCTGCAGTATAGATTTTTAGAGGAAAAATACGTGTTTTTAAGTCTTTTGATTTAAGGGTTTTCGAAAAAGTATACTACAAAAGCGAAGCAAATGCTATCCATTAGAAAAGATTGTGAAGTAGAAGTCTCATTAGAGGACCAAGATTTTGAAGGCTCTTATTACAGAGCAATTCTGTGACAACCTCTCTGCTGTATATCAAAGGTGGATGGTGGACTGGTTTGGTGGAAGAAACAATCGAGGATGATAAATATCTTGTTTACTTTCATTGTCCACCTGAGACCATTCAGTTCGAGAAAAATAAGTTGAGGGTTCATCTTGACTGGATCAACTTCAAATGGGTCCGACATGATAAAAAGGTACGAAATTTTGAATTTAGTCGACATGATCGTAAAATGGTTTTTGTTCTAAACTATTTCTTTGTTTTGTTTTATGTTTGTTTTTCCTTAAGGAATTGATCAAATCTGTTTTTAGTACTGGAAAAATGGTGGAGTTGAGACGTAAAAGACAACCCACTGTCTCAAGATCATCCACTGAGGCTGAGTATAGAGCATTAGCTGAAACTGCAGCTGAACTTACATGGATTTCGTTTTTGCTTCAGGAACTAAATATTACTCAAGCTGGCCCAACAAAACTCTATTGTGACAACCTCTCTGCTGTATATCTCTCAGTAAATCCTACTCTTCATTCCAGGTCAAAGCAGTTTGAGTTGGATTGGCACTACATAAGAGAACGTGTTGCACTTGGTTTTATTGAAACCATAC
>OVAX01001466.1:0-44546 GCA_900406405.1 Lepidium africanum | reverse complement strand
AAAAATATATAACGTAAAATAAAAATTATATAAATAAATAAGAATTATAGAAAATAAAATAAAAATCATATAAAATAATTAAAAACTATATAAAATTAAGAAAAAAAATATATAAAATAAAATCAAAACGATATAAATTGAAATCAAAATTATAAAATAAAATAATATATTTTTAAAAAAATAAAAATATATGTTTTTCATTCTTATACATATATGTACTTTTTTAGTAAATTTTATAAAAGTTGATTTTTTAAAAAAAAATCAGTCGCCAAATTCGTCGTCGCTGGTCGCTGTCGCTAGTGACCACAAAACAAACAAGGCCTTAAAAGATAAACTAGTTACTCTGATTTTCTATGATAATTTCGTATTCGTATAAATTCTAGATTAGAATTTTTATAATCGGATCGAGAAAACTCGATTCATAATTCAAAGTTTATATTCTAAAATCTTTTTTTTTTCTTCCACTTATAGTTGGGAAATGATCGAACCCTAATATATAAAGATTTGTTAAACAAAACAATACTACTAGCCTACATATCATCAGCCAAAACTGATTATACTAATTTAAACATTTTTAGCTAATTAATAACAAAAAGAAGTCATAAGTCAAATATTGATGACATAAACTAAACTACTATAATGGAATAATTTATAGAGGTAAAAATGGCAGCTCTAAGTGCGACTTCGAGCGATCGGAATGAGACGATGGTGAATTTGATTGATAAGGGTCCTCCGCCTAAAGATCCTCCTGATAGAGGTTCCTTTTGGGTGTCGAAGGTTAGAGGTTTGAGTGTTGGTGGTTTTCTTGCTCCTGAAAGTCTAATTGCGGATAAATTCATTACATAAAGAGTCAAGGTTACGTTTCCGAATGGAGAGGATGGAGAGGCTGTGGTATCTGTGGAACCAGTGGTTTTTGAAGAGATGAATAAAGTCTGGAAAAATTGTATGGTAGCCAAGGTTTTGGGTACTCATGTCCCTATTCATATTTTGCGAAGTAAGCTTCAAGAGTTATGGAAACCACAAGGCGCGATGAATGTTATTGATCTTCCACGTCGATTTTTTATGATTCGCTTTGATTTAGAAGATGACTATTTAGGAGTGCTCTCTGGTGGACCGTGGAAGGTTTTTGGGAATTATATTCTCAGTGAATCCTGGACCCCGGACTTTGATCCAAGGAGTGATGAGATTAGTGGTACGCCGGTGTGCGTGAGACTTATTGATGTTCCTGTCAATTTCTACCATAAAGCACTTCTATTAAGCATTGCATTGGGGATTGGTAGACCGATTGGGTGGATATGAATACTTCAGGTTTTGACAGAGCTAAATTTGCTAGAATTTGCGTGGAAGTGAACCTACGGAAAGCTCTAAAAGGTTCAATTATTGTGAATGGTGAAAGGTATTTCATTGATTATAAGGGCTTGAACACTATTTGCTCTGATTGTGGACTTTACAGACATTTGATCCGATCATGTCCTACTTCGGTGAAGACAACAACTCTGGTAGTTCCTGCTCCGACCAATTTGCCAGCGTCTATTGAGAGTCCAGTGGAGGAAAATGGCTTTACAACGGTTGGAAGGTCTAGTCGGAAGAAGACTATTCTGGTAGCGCCAATCATGAATGACTCACGTCCGGTTAAGGAATTAAGGGAGCGTAATTTAAGGGATATTCTGATTTCCATGGCTTATCTAACAAATTTGGAAACCTAGAGCAGGATGATATGGCTTGTGACGTAAGAAATGATTCAAATTTTTCGGAGGCAAATAAGGAAAACATCTTCTCATTTTCACAAAAAAATAAGGAAAAGGCTGAGTTTAGCAAGCAAGAGTTTTAAATTGAATCTCAAACTAATAAAGATAGATAAGGCCCACGGCCCAATCTCAAGGAGAAAAAGTCTGGACCAATTAAGCTCAGTAATGCTAATGGGTCGAGAGTGTCAATGGGTAAAGGCAAACAAGTTAAGAATAAGAGGCCAGTTATAGGCCTAACCTTTGGCCCGATAATGAATGATGTGAAATCATCTTCTTCGGGGAAGAGATTACGCATAGAAGCTGGGTCTGTGTGTCTTAATGGTGGAGCTTTCATGGTGGAGAGAGAAAGTCATGTTCAGAAGGAACCTCCCATTTCAAGTCTGGGAGATGTTTCAACGGAGAAGGAGGTGGCAATTTCTCCTCTGGCTTTACCGGCTTCGTCAGAGAATGCGCTTGTGGTTGCAGCGTCATCACGAGAGATGAATGCAGAGATGGTGGATTAATGTTGGCCCCCGGAAATCCTTATTTTTCATGGTTATTATTTGATGATGAAGTTCCTACTTTGGAATTGTTTGGGGGCAAATACACCCAATTTCCGAAGGTCGATTAGATATATCTTGAAGAAGTATGATACATATATTCTTGTTTTGTTTGAGGTTCTTGCTGGTGGCAATAATGCTAATCGGATTTGTCAAGGCTTGGGATTTGATAATTCCTTAAAAGTTGATGTTAGAGGTCAAAGTGGAGGATTATGGATTTTATGGCGCTCTGTGGTGGGTAATGTGAAGGTGATGGGTTCATCTGATCAATTTATTCATGTCACAATTGGTGATAGTGTGGGTGTTATCAACCTTATTGTGGTTTACGCAGCCCCTTCGGTGAGCCGTCGAAGTGGTCTATGGGAGCAACTAAGGATTGTAATTGACAATGTTAGAGGACTGCTGTTCATTGGATGCGATTTCAATACCATTGTGAGGTTAGATGAGCGAGTTAGTAGTAATGGAAGATTGTCTGGATTCAGTCGCGTTTAGTAACTGGATTAATCAATTATCTCTTATCGATATGGGCTTCAAGGGGAGCCCATACACATGGCGTCGTGGTCGTATGGAAAATTCTTATGTGGAAAGAAGGCTAGATCATGTCTTCTGTTGTGCAGAGGCGAGATTGCGGTGGCAGGATGCCTCAGTACAACATCTTCCGTTTCTATCTTCTGACCATACACCTCTCTATGCGCAACTCTCACCAACTAGTCCTAGGGATCCAAGTCAGAGACCATTCAGGTTTGAAGCAGCCTGGCTTAAACATGAAGGCTTTAAAGAACTCCTTCATCAATCTTGGGACAGCAATTTATCACTCCACAAGCTCTTGTTGGGGTGCAACAGAAACTATGGAAATGGACTAAAGAAGTTTTCGGTAATATTAGTGCTCAAAAGAATGGGCTAATGCAAGAAATTGAGGAGACACAGCGGTTGCTTTTGGTACAGCCGACGAACAATCTGCTTGAGAAGGATGATCGTTTAAATAAGGAATTGGACTTAGTCTTGGAACAAGAAGAGTTGTTATGGTTTCAAAAGTCATGGGAGCAATGGATAGCATTGGGAAATCGAAATACCAATTTTTTCCATACATCAACAGTACTTCGAAGACGGTATAATAGAGTGGAGATGCTTTTGGATGATAATGACCAGTGGTGCTCGAACCCAGTAACTTTGGAGGGAGTGGGGGTGAACTTCTACAAGTCTTTGTATTATGACCGCGATATAGTTGTGGATGCCAGTCCACTATCTACAGTCGGTTTTGCTTTTTTTCGCGTGAAGAACGTGCAGTTTTTGAGAAGCCATTTTCCCCAGGAGAGATTGAGACATCAGTAAGGAGAATGGGCAAATTCAAAGCACTAGGGCCAGACGGTTTCCAACCGGTTTTCTACCAAGAGTGTTGGGAAACTGTGGGAAAATCAGTTTGTCATTTTGTGTTGGAATTTTTTGCATTGGGGAAGTTAGGGAACAAACGATGTGCTTGTTACTCTCATCCCAAAGGTACTACAGCCAGAACGCATGCCTCAATTTCGCACAATAATTCTTTGTAATGTTTTGTTCAAGAGCATCACAAAGACATTGGTTTCTCGACTCAAGAGTGTTATACCTATCTTAATTGGTCCAGCTCAATCAAGTTTCATCCCTGGAAGATTAAGTCTTGATAGTGTGGTTATTATACAAGAAGCGGTCCATTCTATGCACAGGAAGAAAGGCATGAAGGGCTGGATGTTGCTAAAACTTGATCTAGAGAAGGCCTACAACCGCGTGAGATGGGATTTTTAGGAGGAAACTCTTAAAGCAGCGAATTTTTTGGAAGTTTAGGTGAGTTGGATTATACCGTCAATTGTCGATCCTTCGATGATTGTTCTCAGGAATGAGGAAAAAAACAGAACCCTTTAAGCCCTCTAGAGGGTTGCATCAGGGGGACCCGCTTTCACCTTATTTGTTTGTGTTATGTCTGGAAAGACTTTGCCATATGATTGAGTTTACGGTAGTTGATAAAAGCTAGAAACCTATTACACTATCACAAGGTGGACCTGCTTTGTCACATGTCTGCTTTGCCGACGATTTCATTTTGTTTGCAGAAGCATCAGTAAAACAGATCCGGGTCATTAGAATGGTGCTGGAAAAATTCTGCAACGCATCAGTCCAGAAAGTAAGCCTCGAGAAGTCAAAAGTGTTTTTCTCAGGGAATGTGTCGCGGGAGCTTGAGCAACAAATCACCATGGAGAGTGGAATAAAGTCGACGAAGGACTTGGGGAAGTATTTGGGAATTCCAATTTTACTGAAACGAATTAACAATAATACGTTTGGGGAGATCCTCGAGAAAGTGTCTTCACGTCTAGCCGGTTGGAAATGTCGATGACTAAGCTTAGCAAGAAGAGTAACGCTCACGAAATTGGTTTTGAACTCTATTCCTGTTCACTCGATGAGTGTTATCACTCTTCCGCGGAGCCTTCTCAAGAAGGAAGATCGAATATCATGTGCTTTTGTTTGGGGTGATTATGGGGAATATAAGAAACAACATCGTATAGCCTGGAAGAGGGTTTGTGTACCAAAACAAGATGGCGGGTTAGGCATTAGTTTTTCTTCTCCAATGAACAAAGCGTTATTAGCTAATCTTGGATGGCGCCTCTTAAATGATAAGTCGAGTTTATGGGCTCAAGTATTAAGGAAGAAATATAAAGTGACTGAGATTCGAGATACTACTTGGCTACACCCATGAGGGATTGTGTCTTCAACATGTAGGAGTATTGTGAATGCTATCTCTGAGGTGATAATTAAGGACTCACTGGATTCCAGGTGATGGCAGAGATATATGTTTTTGGACAGATAGATAGCTTCTTGATATTCCTCTTCAGGATGTCGCTGTTTTGGACCCACCAGAAACAACACTAGCTTTGAAAGCTCGTAATTTATGGGAAGAAGGTACATGCTGGGCTATGAATCATTTATCCTCCTTTCTTTCGGTGAATGCTCAGCTTCAGTTGGGGTCGGTGGTCCTTGATGTGATAACCAGAAGTCGAGATCGTGTCTCTTGGGTCAGAACTATTAATGGCCAGTTCACTGTCAAATCGGCGTATGCCTTACTTACTCATAACATTGAACCACGTCAGGATCAAAGCAGGTTTTTGGTCGAGTTTGGAAGTGTAAAATCCCGGAAAGAGTTCATATCTTTATATGGCTATGTCTTCATCAAGAAAATATGACAAATTCGGAGAGGTTTCGAAGACATTTTTCGAGGACTAGCATATGTGTAGTCTGTAGAGGTGGTGAAGAAATAATACTTCATTTACTTCGTGACTACCCAGCTATGCTTGGTATTTGGCGTCGGACGGTACCGAATTGTTTGCGGGATAGTTTTTTTTCAGCCTCGATTCTTGATTGGTTGTATTTAAATCTCAGAGAGAATGTAGCTTGTGGTAATGGTAAGTGGCAGGTTTTCTTTGCTATGTCAATTTGGTGGGCATGGAAGTGGAGGTGTGGAAATGTATTTGGGTCTAATGCTAGATGCAGGGACCGAGTGAAGTTTCTTAAGTCACTCTCGGAGGAGGTGATGCTGGCTTTTCGAGCTCAAGAGTCTCAGTTCCCTAAGCCAACGAGGGTTACAAATTTAATCTCGTGGGCGCCACCGGGGGAGGGTTGGTTTTAAATCAACACGGGTGGAGCATCACGTGGTAACCCAGGTTGTGCTACTGCAAGGGTTGTGTTACGAGATAGTCAAGGTGATTGGTGCGGGGGTTTCTCACTTAATATTGGTATATGTTCTGCACCCTTAGCAGAGCTTTGGGGTGTATATTATGGTTTTGTCATTGCTTGGGAGAAACGAGTACGAAGGTTTTAGGTGGAGATAGGCTCGGAAATAGTGGTTGGAATTCTTCGGACAAAAGTGTGTGACACTCATCCTTTGTCCTTCCTGGCACGCCTGTGCTATGGCTTTTTGTCGAGGGACTGGCTAGTCCGTATCAAGCATGTGTATAGGGAGGCAAATCAGTTAGTTGACGGTTTGGCGAACAATGCGTTTACACTATCATTGGGTTTTCATTCTTTCGATTTTGTTTCGTATTCTTTACATTCTTAATTGGACAATGATGTATCTAGGCCTGTGTACCCAAGACAAGTTTTGATGTAATTTAAATAAAATGGAAGCTTGGCTCCCATCTTTCCACCAAAAAAAAAAAAAAATCTAAACGTGAAATATATACACACTATGGAATTGTATTCTTCTCTAAAAAAGGTCTTAGTTTTATAGTCGTGAAAGAAACTTGAACTAACGAAGTAAAGTAACTAAACGACTTCAGAGTTCGTTTCATGGTTTGAAAAGGTTCTTCTCCAAAAGAATGATACTACTAAGTCCATAGATTAGCTCAGGGATAGGTCTAAAACCCTGAACATAAGAATCCAACCTAAGGCCTATAAGACTACCCTTGTCCTTAGAGGATAACATTAATAGTCTATTTATATTGGAGTGATTTTAGGAAGAAGAAATAAATATGAAGCCATCTTGATTAGGTAGCTCTGCACGTAAGCAAAGAAACTAGACTCGACCAAAAGAAAAAGCAAAGAAACTAGACTTAATCGCCACAAACACACTTTTAAAATGATTCCAGTCTAAACTTAACCCATGATTACCTCTTACCTAAATCCAAAATAATGGGCTAGACTCAGGATTAGGATCTGGAACACCTTAAGGCCCATACGGAAGGCCCATTAACTGAACGAAGTAAGTGGGTCCAGTAAGATGGAGCACAACTCTTCACCTAGTCTTGATGACATCAGCGCCGCCGTCGACTGATGTTCTTCCGTCGTCCCAGAGGAAATCGGAGATGAGGACGACGTGACGGTAGTAGAGATCGGAGTTCTTCTAGTTTTATATATATTATTTAGAAGTGGATAATTCACGGTATAATTCAAATCGTATCTTCTTTGTTTCTATCAAAATCAATTCAGATTTTTATTAAGAACGAAGAATTTAAATCTTGTGACTCAAAAATCCAGTTAGCCTCTCGGGTTCTTCAAGCCCTAATCTCCCTCCTCTTCATCTCTCTCTCTTCTCTGGAGCTTGGGTCGATTCATGAGTCACCGCCTTGCCGTGCCGGAAAATGGAAAAGAGAAAGCGTGATGATTGTGATGAGGAAAACACAGACAATGAGGTGAAGAGAAAAAGCAAGAAGAAGAAATTAAGTGAAGAAACTAACTTCAACTCTACAAAAGATGCAAAGAAGAAGAAGAAGAGACAAAGTGAAGATTCAGGGGCTGAAGCAACCAATTTGAACTCTACAAAAGATGCAAAAAAGAGAAGGAAGAAGAAGAGGCAAAGTGAAAATTCAGAGGCTAAAGAAACCAGTTTGAACTCTACAAAAGATTCACATACGGAAAGGGAGAAGAAGCAAAAGTGTGGTAAGAATGATACAGATGTGACCACCCCATCAAGTAAAACCACAAAAAAGGTGACTTTCTCTGATCAAGTAGAGGTATTTCCTGCTGACGATGAAGAAGGTAAGCTGGTGAGGGGTAAACGGTTTACAGAAGAAGAAGATAAGTTAATAAAGAATGCTGTACTAGAGTACGTTGATAACCATGCTTTAGGAGATGAAGGCGTAAAGATGGTTATGGAGTGCAAGTTACACCCTCAACTTAAAGGCTGTTGGAAAGAAATAGCATCTGATTTACCTTGGAGGACATATATAAGTGTGTATGATCGTGCACATGTTATACTTGAAGCAGGATCCAAGGGAACATGGACGAAAGAGGATAAGGAACTTGATTTAGAGTATCAAAAGAAACATGGGCATGATTGGAGAGCACTTGCAGATGCCATGGGAAAAAGTAGGAAACATGTGAAAGACGCTTGGAGGAGATTGAGATTGACATCATAGAAGAAAGGACATTGGATGAGGGAGGAGTATCAAACTCTCTTTGATCTACTGAACAAAGACATTAAAATGAAAGCATTCCAAGAGAAGCACTTAAAATATGGAATGCTACGAGATAACATCCCTTGGATGGCACTAAGCGACGTACTTGGATCACGGAACCATTCGGAGTGTTGTCTAAAGTGGTATGATCAATTGATATCACCACTGGTAGCAAAGGGAATATGGGCTAATGTAGATGACTATAGACTCTTGGGAGAACTTTCTAAACTGGATGCTGCTGTATCGATGATGTGGATTGGGACAATCTTTTGGACAATAGAGATGGTGAAACTTGTAGAAAGCGGTGGAACGAGATGGTTAAACATATCGGTTCACCTGGAAGTAGAACTTTTGCAGAACAAGTTGAGATTTTCTCTGATAGGTATTGTCCTGACTTAGCTGAAGACAGAGAGGATTTTGACAACAGGCCTTATGATTCTGAAGATTAAGTTTGGATATATACATGAAGATGTTTATTGTCTGTCACTTCTTTTTGATAAAATTTATTGTAATCTCTTTATTGTGACCAAATATTTTATAAAAATAAAAACTAAAAAAAGAAAGTTTTTTTAAAAATAAATTAAAAAAAAAAGAAGCAAGAGGACAAATGAGGCCTGAGTGAGGCTTCACTTAACGGACACTCTTCTTCGGACTTGTTATCCTCTTTGCGACACTTTTCTATCCATCTCTCTGGTCATGTAAGAACCAATCTCTTTACTCTCAATCTGGTTTCTTTGCCTATGCCCGTTTAAATTTATCTTTAAACTTCTTTGGCGGTTAAGAAAGATAGCTCATAATACCCATTTGCAGAACTTTTTTGTGACTGAGGTTTACAAGTAAGTAGATGTTCATAGAGAGTCAAAATGGTTTGGACAATAATTGCTTTGTCTTCTTTTTTTGATTGCCTGTGTCAATTTACTTCATTAGCCTGGGGTAATGTTATGGTTTCTGATGACATTTTTCAGGATTGCTTGTTTGGTACTAGTGTTCTGAGTAAGCTTTCAAAGAAACTGGGTTTTTGATTGACAGGTTGGTAGCTGGAAACGCTTTAAATTGCTCACTATTCATTGATCCCAGTACCTTCCAGAGGTACTTGGGTTTTAGAGACGCAAAGTTCTCTGGTGGGACTGTAAGAAGCTATCAGAAAGAGGGCTTTGTCATAGATGAACGTGGGAAATTAAAAAGATTTAACAGCAAGAAACTCTCAAGGAGACGATGTAAGACTCACAAATTTTGAAACTTTCTTATTATATAAGCTCTCTTAAGATTTAAAAAGGTGAATGTTTGGTTTTTCATATAGGTGGCTCTTTGAGGGGGAGAGGATGGAAATATGGGTCAGGATTTGTCGATGGGATTTTTCCTGTTCTGTGTCCCATTGCTCAGAAGATTCTGAGTTTCATTCAGAGAGAAACTGATCCTGAAAAAGTAGCAGATGTCCTTGGAACACTTCCTTCTACACATGCTTCATGGGATGCCTTAATCAATGTTTGTGTGCAACTCCGTTTGAATAAGAAATGGGATCCCATTATTCTGGTTAGCTTTCTTGCAACAGTTTTCAGTTGTGTCTTATTCTCTCAGTGTGAAACTGACATTCTTGGTATGGGGATCGAGCTATATAAAACTTAGTTTTCTTCATAGGATCCAAGCGGCAAACTCCTTTTATTCAGTTCCAAGTTCCAACCATTGAGAGGCTTTGATTAACCACAGAATCTCTACTCTTGAGCCAAATCCTAAACCAAAGTGCTATACATACCAATACCCATTTGCTGCTCAACTTCCTTTTATCCTCTTTAACATAACTAGATAAGCGAGTCAACGATTGTTGCTCCTCTGTCCTCAAGTTCTTAACTGTCTGGAGCTACAATCTTTTCTTAGGTGTGTGAGTGGATTTTAAGGAGGAGCTCCTTTCAGCCTGATGTAATCTGCTTCAATTTGCTTATAGATGCTTATGGGCAGAAGTTCCGGTACAAGGAGGCGGAATCACTCTATGTTCAACTTCTTGAGTCCCGTTGCGTGCCTACAGAGGACACATATGCTCTTCTTATAAAGGCATATTGTATGACCGGGCTCATAGAGAAAGCTGAAGCGGTTTTAATCGAGATGCAGAACCATCATGTTTCTCCAAGTATGTTTCTGCTTCTCCTAAACTTCGAGCTATTTTTTAGTCATTCATATAACATCTTGTTTTGAGAGAATTCAGAACATTGTCTTTCTATAGGTGTTACTGTATATAATGCATATATTGAGGGGTTAATGAAGAGGAAAGGAAACACAGAAGAAGCAATAGATGTTTTCCAGAGGATGAAGCGTGATCGATGCAAACCAACCACTGAAACTTACAACTTGATGATAAATTTATACGGAAAGGTAAAGTCCAAGTTCGTTTGATATTCTAATATATATTGAGAAATTTGATCTTCATGTCATTGCTTTTTCTTGTAGGCAAGTAAATCATACATGTCCTGGAAATTGTTTTGTGAAATGAGAAGTCATCAATGTAAACCAAACATCTGCACATACACAGCTCTGGTGAATGCATTTGCTAGAGAAGGTCTTTGCGAGAAAGCCGAAGAAATATTTGAACAACTTCAAGAAGATGGGCTTGAACCTGATGTCTATGTCTATAACGCTCTCATGGAGGCGTATAGGTGATTAATTTGTTGACCATAAACCATACACAGAAATCAATAAAGATTAAATTTAACGTCCTCAAAACCCGAAGACAGTCGTGCAGGTTATCCGTATGGTGCTGCTGAGATTTTCTCTCTAATGCAACACATGGGATGTGAACCAGACAGAGCTTCCTACAATATCATGGTCGATGCATATGGAAGATCAGGTCATCACTTAGGTAACACAAAAGCTTCTCTAACAGGGATGTCTAATCCAGTTTAACTGATCAGATTAGGTTTTATTTTATCCATATCCACCAGAACTAATTACCAAAAAAGAGAAAAACTGAGTAACAAATTATTCAAGTTCTTCTATATGATGACTTTGCTACATACATCCTCTTTCTTGAAGTTTTATATGATGACTTTACTGCATACATTTTATTTTATATAATTAAACAGATGCAGAAGCTGTGTTTGAAGAAATGAAGAAGCTAGGCATAACACCAACGATGAAATCACACATGCTGCTTCTATCAGCTTACTCTAAAGCCAGAAACGTTACAAAATGTGAAGCCATTGTAAAAGAGATGAGAGAAAACGGAGTAGAACCGGACACATTTGTCCTAAACAGCATGCTCAACTTATACGGCCGGTTAGGACAGTTCAACAAGATGGAAAAGCTTCTATCTGAGATGGAGAAGGGTCTTTGCACTGCGGATATTAGCACGTACAACATCTTGATCAATGTCTATGGTAAATCCGGGTTTTTGGAGAGAGTTGAAGAGCTTTTTGGGGAGCTTCAAGAGAAGAACTTCAGACCAGATGTTGTGACATGGACCTCGAGGATAGGTGCTTACGCTAAGAAGAAACTGTATGTGAAATGTTTGGAGATATTTGAAGAAATGATTGACTCAGGGTGTGCACCAGATGGAGGAACAGCTAAAGTTCTTCTTTCTGCTTGTTCTAGTGAGGAACAAGTGGAACAAGTTACTTCAGTGCTTAGAACTATGCATAAAGATCATGTGACTGTGAGTTCTCTTGTCCCAAAGTTAATGGCAAAATCCGTAACTGTAAACTGATAAAAATATAGCCATATAAAGTAAGGATTTGTATTATGATACAGAATCCTTGTATTCTATGTACATTAGAAAGTTTAATAATAGATGGTCTATTTGAGTGGGTAGGTTGATGCGAAATCGGTCCAAGAACTAATGATTCAGAAAGTGACATTTTATAATGCAAAAAAGCAAACTCACCAAACCCTTTTGTCGTCTGAATATATAATAAATAATTAAGCCGTTCGGTGAGTGCGCTTTCTTAGTGCTATTGTGTGCATCTGTGCGAGATCTCCACTCTACGAAAAAATGGCTTGTAGATTCTTGTGGGCATCTAGGGTTGCTTCTCATCTAAGGATCTCTGTTGCCCAACGAGGGTTTGCGTCGGGTGAATCTTAATCTCTTGCTAATACGCGTTTTCTGTTCTCTCTCTGTGATTATTCTGCCTTCTTGATCCGAGAGATGTTCATTTTGGAAATGATTGGTTTTTTTGTTGTGTTTGATATTTGGTCGGAGTATTAGTGGATTGTTGAGTTTGTAAATCCATTTCGTTGTTGGATTGGTTATCTCGAAAGATCGCAAATACTAGCTTTCTATTACTCTTATGGTTTCGTATTAAATCACAGAAGTTGCATTTGATTCCTCGAGGCTCTATTGATAATAATAAAAGTGTAGAATGAGTTGGAGGGAGTGAGTGATATGTTCATGTTATTTGCATCTTCTCCCGTTTAAAAGTTGGAAGGTTTTGTGAAATCTGCCTGATAAATGAATGGTTTTGTTGTGAATTTGCCTGAAACATGTCTGTTTACAGTGAAAGAAAGATGTTCAACAACTCTGTTTCTGGTATATCATATATTTTTTGTTTTGGTTTTGGGGGCATTGAAACTAAACCTTACTGGCTGTGTTAATGTAGCGGTTCTGAAGGATCTGAAATATGCTGATTCACACGAATGGGTGAAGATAGAAGGGAATAAAGCAACGTTTGGTATAACGGATCATGCGCAGGACCATTTAGGGGATGTGGTCTATGTTGAGTTACCTGATGTGGGTAATTCAGTGTCACAAGGGAAGAGTTTTGGAGCCGTCGAAAGTGTGAAAGCAACTAGTGATATCAATGCTCCAGTCTCCGGTACTGTTCTTGAAGTCAATGAGGAGCTAACCGAGTCCCCTGGATTGGTGAGTCCTCTTATTCCAATATCATCATTGCCTGCTTCATAAACCGAGATATTCTCAATTCGATTCTCCAAGATTTATTATTGCGGAACTTTGAGAATCTATTGGTTCTAGAGTAATTGAGATAGATTTGATTTATTGATAGCTTTGCTTATATGATGTTAAAGATTCTTATATAAACTTTGGAGTTGTTGGTATTCTTTTGTTGGAATTCACAGGTGAACTCTAGTCCATATGAAAAAGGATGGATCGCAAAGGTGGAGCTGAGTAATGCAGGCGAGGCAGAGAAACTGATGGATTCAGATAAGTACTCTAAGTTCTGTGAAGAAGAAGACGCCAAACACTGAGCTTTGTTGTTCTTTTTCCATATCCTTCTCCAAGCTTATCAACTGCAACACAGATTGTTGTCTTCTCAATCGACGAGCATATCTTCATCCTTGTCGATTGATGCTCATAAAAGTTCTAAAGATTTCCACATCTCTACTTCTCTCTTAAATTCTCATGTTTTTCTTATAAATTACATTGTTTGAATAATGGTAGAGAGATTGTAATAATAAGAAGGTTTGGTGGTTCCATTGATTTTTTGGTTTCCTTTGGGACCTTTTAAAGTGATCGAACCGAGACGTGAAACGCTTTTAACTCAAAACTAAAAGCTTTGATTTGGGCTAGTGTTTTAATAAGACGATAGTTTTCGTACGAGTGGCTGGCCTGTATTAAAAACTTACCAAATGCTACAAGTTTATGCATAAGCAAAGTTAGATATCAAAAGATTCAATGTGCCACAAAAGAATCTAATGGAAGATGAGATTCATGAGAGAACAAAAGAATACTAGTATAAGATAGGTGCAGATATGGTAGCAATCGTGTGAATGAAACCAGTTTTTGTTCTTTTTCCCACCTCAAAAATAAAACGTGAAAGGAAACAAAATCTGTGATGCAATGATAAGTGCACAGTGAGGCAAAGATTTTGGAATAATTGTTGCTTATTGTGAAATTCAAGCTTGTTAGCCTCATTTCTCCATCAAACTTGCACGATGTCTCTTCTACTACAAGATTCCTCCTTTGTCAACCCTACTTATATACATCAATAAATACATATATACATATATATATATATATATATATGATTTACCATCCCATTTCTTAAAAAAAAATTTATACAAAATATTATCTTTCATACTTTTTTATTTTTTTAACAATTAAATCAACAATACTCAATTTATATATTAAAAACCACTCCTAAAATTATTTTTTAATCTACTATAATATAGCATAAAATAATCAAACCCCTAATACTAAATCATTAGCTAAAATTTCCTAAATACCAAAAAAAAACTCACATCTTTCATGCTTATGTAGACAAAATTTCATATACCTTTTTCATTTCATCTTCTACAATGTACTTATTTATTTATTATGTAAAAATACCGAAGATTGTTGGATAATTCCTTAGCTTAAGCTCCAAGTTATCTTTAGATAAGATTTAGTTATTAGAGATAACACCAAATAAAATAGGATAAGATTTATGTAAATTAAATANATAAAATAGGATAAGATTTATGTAAATTAAATACTAATAGGAATAGGAATAGGGAGTTAGCCTAAATCCTAATAGATTAGGGAGATTAGCCTAGTCTATAAATAAAGTCATTAGGGAGAGTTGTTCCCTAATATATCAAGTTAAAAGAATTTGGTTAAGTTTTGAGAGAGTTTCTTAATCAATAAAGAAGAGCAAGTTCTTTAATTTTTTGCCTTGAGTAACACTGAACCGGTATACTAACTGATTCGCGACAATGACATCATCAGAAACGTCAGAAATACATTAATTATGAATTGAATCAACAGTTTAACACAGTAATTCTTGAATAATTGACAATTATTACACCTAAAAGCTTGATAATGTTGAGGTTAATGATCATTACAGCTACTTGTTAATTAATTTTAAAATATAGTACTAGTTACGGGTTAAAGGACTTGTCCTCAATTTGTCAAAGCTTAGGAAACTGATATACTTATATTTCAACCACCCAACTAGAGCGTTTGTTATTTTTTCTAACAGAAACTCTTTTTATAAATACTAAAAATAGTACTATATACTACACCAAACACTGTTTTATACTACTTAAAACTATCCTAATTATATAAATAGATTTCGTAGATTTGAATTTACCTTTTAATAAAGTGACAAAAGACGCATTGTTTTCTTATATGCTAAAAACCACAAATCTCTCATATAAATATTAAAAAAAATTAAAAATTTGAAATGTAAATTACTTTAATTTGTTGGAAGAGAAAAAAACATTTATTTGGAAAATGAAAGAAATGCTTATGGCAGACTGACTAATGTTGTCTTAAATGAGAGCCGAATTTAGCAATTCTTCTTACTCGGCTCACACTTCTATTGAGCCTGACTCTCTCTTTCTCTCTCTTTTAAGCCGGCCTCTTCCTCTTCTTCGTCGTCATCATCGCCGGTGTAGGGTCTAAATTCAGATCTGAATTCGATCTAACTAATGCGCTCTATTTCTTCCTAATTGACTTTCGCCTTTAGAGCGCCTTCAGGTAACTTCAATTTTTCTCGTGGCTCTTGCTTGACTTGGTTTTTTCTATAGCGCAGACTTTGGTTTCTGAGAAATGTCGAGGAAGAGAATCAGTCTTCACTCTTCTCTACCTTAATTTATGATCGTATGCAATAGAGCTTCACTCTAATTTTCCCGCAATTTTCTCTCTGTCGAGGCGTTGTTGAGAATTACTGGGTTTAGCTAGAGGAATGCAAGAGCCTTGACAGTAGTTAAGTGAATTATGCTAAACGGGATTGTGTGATTCTGAAATAGATATTCTATTATTGCAGGATTTTTTATCTTCTTGAGAGATCATAAATGGCGGGATCCCGTCAATTTTATTCCAGTCAAGATGACTCAATGTCCCCGACTTCTGTGAGGTCTAGGGACTGGGAAGGTCCTTCCAGATGGACTGAGTATTTGGGACCTGAAATGGCCGCATCAGTGTCATCTAGGAGCTCTAAGCATATGAGTTCTGATGGACATGTTCCGAGTTCTGGTGGTTCCACAAAGGCTTTGAACATACAATGGGTAGTTCAAATGATTGAGGTTGGAGAGGGTCTCATGGCTAAAATGTATAGGCTCAATCAAATCTTGGAGTACCCAGATCCTGTTGGTCATGTATTCTCCGAAGCATTTTGGAAAGCGGGCGTGTTCCCTAACCATCCACGGATATGTACATTGCTCTCAAAAAAGTTTCCTGAGCATTTCAGCAAATTGCAACTCGAACGTGTAAGTAATGAGTTCTTTTTTCATTATGCTTAGTGTGTGCTTTGTTACAGTGATGGTCACAATTAATATGCTAATGTTCTGTTTTTTTTTTTCAATACTTTTTCAGATTGACAAGTTTTCACTGGATAGCTTACATGACGGAGCTGAAATTCACTTACAAAGTTTAGAGCCATGGATACAGGTGACAAAAAACAATCTATGCAATAGGTTTTTGGTCTATTTTTTGTTGTACTTAAACTTTTTTTGAGAATAGTGAAGCATATCGGAACTTCTTCTTTCTATAATGTCAAGCTTCTATAAGTTTTCTTGTTCATTATATTACGCCTCACCAAGAACCTGCCTTATATTTGTGTGAACGCATATAAGATATACTTAATACATGGTTTAACATTTAACGTGTAAAAGAGTGGCTATTTGTTAGCCTTTTTAATTTCAGTTGTGTGTTTAATTTAGAAAGGGATCATTTTCCTCCCGTCTAATATTTTTTTTCCTTGTGTCAGCTGCTGCTTGACTTGATGGCATTTCGAGAACAGGCACTACGGCTTATATTGGACCTAAGTAGCACTGTAATTACCTTGCTGGTGAGTTAACGTCCTTCAAAGTAACTACTTGCTCTTGGTTGAAACTTTGAGGTCCCTTTTGAACTTGTACATGGGGTGGAGCTCATGAAAACTGTAGTACATTATGTTCTTTTTCAACTTGTGAAAAATTTATCGGTGGGGATGAGAATAAAAATGTTCAGTTCAGTTTTCATGATTGGCTCATAACTTAGTTCAGTTTTTTGCAGCCTCATCAGAACTCACTTATACTGCATGCATTCATGGATCTCTTTTGTGCATTTGTCCGAGTCAATCTTTTCGCAGAGAAGGTATGCTGAGCTTATTACTTTGTTTAGGTCTCTGTTCATTTGGATTGATTACACATGTCAGAAGTGGTATCCATTTATTTCATTTTCAATCTCTAAGAGTGTTTATTCTATCAAAGTAGATTCCTAGGAAAATGTTGCTGCAAGTTTACAACCTTTTGCATGCACTATCTAGAAATGATCGCGACTGTGACTTTTATCACCGGTAGGATTTCTTTTTCCTTGCAATGTGTATATATTTTTATATAATCAATAGGCCAATTATCATATATTAACAGTCTTGTCTTGATTTAGGTTGGTGCAATTCATAGACTCATATGATCCCCCACTGAAAGGCTTACAAGAAGATTTGAATTTTGTCAGCCCAAGGATTGGAGAGGTTAGTATTTCGACTTTGGTAATTTGGTTTAGTAGGATTTTGCTGGATCATAAGAGTTGTCGCTGCACTTGTTATATCCACATTTAAAATGATAAGGTGTACTACGAGCTAATACTGCAATACTAACGCTGTTACTCACTTTCTTAGGTCCTGGAGGCTGTAGGACCTAGTATTTTTTTATCTGCAGATACAAGGAAGTTGAGAAATGAGGGATTTTTAAGCCCATATCATCCTAGATTCCCAGATATACTTACAAATTCTGCTCATCCCATGGTATGAATGGCTAGATTTAATCAACACAAAAATTTCAGGTTTCCTACATTAGTAGGATGCTGTAGTATTTCCCTTTCAACTCTTTTTTATTCTTTATTGTATAGTACTAATATCATAGACTACACTTTTGCTTACTACAGAGAGCGCAAGATCTTGCAAATGTTACTTCTTACCGAGAATGGGTGCTTCTTGGATATCTAGTCTGCCCGGAAGAGCTTCTTCGTGTTACTAGCATTGATATCGCCCTGGTATGAATCTGTTTTTCCTTTTGTTCTCAATTGGATCTTGATGAAGAAGAACGCCCTCCAAGAATTATATCTTGAAAACTAGGTTATCTGGTCAATAGTAGCTTTTTTAATTTCTTTCTTACAAATCAGAAAATTTCTGCCTCTTTTCGCATCTGTTCTGTAATAGGTTACTTTTGGTTAAGGTATCTAAATGCTATGTGCTTACATCTGATCTCTTTATTTAAATTAAGATTAATTGTAATGGAGGTAGATTTTTGATGTACAAAACAAATCAAAATTGCGGAAATTGTTGTATCTCTAATAATTGTTATGCTTTCCTGTTGTGTTCAGGTTGTTCTAAAGGAAAACTTAGTCGTGACTTTATTCCGGGATGAGGTGAGTTCATATCGGATGTCAGAGTTTTGTATTGGAATTTGGGTGACATCAACTGACTCTATTAACAAATTATGCAGTACATTCTGTTGCATGAAAACTACCAGTTGTATGTTTTACCACGTGTGTTAGAATCAAAGAAGATGGCAAAGTCTGGTCGGACTAAACAAAAGGAAGCTGATCTCGAATATAGTGTAGCAAAGCAAGTCGAGAAAATGATCAGGTACTCCAAATTTTCTTAGTCCTATACTTATGGCTATATGAGCCACATCTGACTTTGTAATCCCAATATGATTCTTATTTTCCTTAAAGATTGTTCTTTCGCAAAAATGATGGCTCTTGAATTTTTATTTTTTGTTGGTCGCTGCTTTCAGTGAGGTGCATGAGCAAGCAATGCAATTATGTGATACCATCCACCGAGAAAGGAGGATACTGCTGAAGCAGGAAATAGGGCGGATGGTTTTATTTTTCACTGATCAACCAAGTTTGTTGGCTCCAAACATTCAGGTATAAGTTTAGTCTGTTTCATATTAGGGTTAATGGTTTAGCGTCTAACAGTGATTGGCTTTACGGTAGTGAACAAAGCTTCCAGTTGTATGCTTGCATTTAGAACAGGGGATGGTAATTTTATACACGTTCATGTGTGGGTGTGGACCACTGCTATTGGTTAATTTCAGAGAATACAGACAATGCTTTCATTAGACGGATGACTAACACTTATGAAAAGTATTGTATGAAGAGTTTTGCGAAATTGCTATTCAATTTTCGAAGAAAAGTCAATGAGGATAACGAGGAGAATAGGACACAAGCTATTGGTTTATTTGAGTCTATAGGAAGAATGATCTACCAAAAGTGTCAAATGAATTTTTGCAACTACTATGTGTCATTGCAGTTCTGCATAGAATTGGAGCCTCCTAATCAGTATTAACTGATAAGAGTTCTTCCCTTCCCTAAACAATCCCAATGATTGATATATTTATTTTTCTGTCTTTAGATGGTATTCTCTGCATTGGCTTTAGCCCAATCTGAGGTTTTGTGGTATTTCCAACATGCTGGTGTGGCATCCTCAAAATCCAAAGCTGCTCGAGTTATACCAGTTGACATAGTAAGTTGATTGCTTAAGCTTTGAAAGCTTCTCAGTTTTGTAACTTGACTTTCTGTGAACTCAAAATTTGTTTATGATTTCCAATTATTCCTCATCTTGTAGGATCCAAATGATCCAACCATTGGCTTCCTGCTTGACGGAATGGACCGTCTCTGCTGTTTAGTGCGCAAGTACATCTCAGGTTTGTTACTTTGAGATATCACATCCTTGGACACCCGGTTATTAGTACAGGAGTTTAAAAATTGGTGTTGGACGCGCTGCAGCTTACTAAAACTATGAGAATAGCCCACTGACCTGTACGGAAAATTCAGAAAACTCAATGGTGTTTGTTATTTTAAAATGCAGCTGCTCGAGGTTATGCACTATCATACCTCTCTTCATCTGCTGGAAGGATTCGTTACTTGATGGGCACTCCAGGAATCGTGGCTCTGGACCTTGATCCTACCTTAAAAGGCCTTTTCCAGCATATTGTACAACATCTCGAAAATATACCCAAAGCTCAGGGAGAAAATGTTTCTGCAATAACATGTGACCTATCAGTAAGAAAGACTTGATCCACTTATTTCTAAGTCAGATGCACTTACATTTTTACTTCACAGATAATGTAACACACTCTAGATAGTAAATTCACTCATGTATTCGATATGTTTCCATTTGGCCTGTCTTCATATCCTAATTGTAGCCTGGTCCTAAGACAATTATATTTTTACATTCATCCAATCTATTTTCGTAATGCTGAACGCCTCTTGCTGTACAGGAATTCCGGAAAGATTGGTTGTCCATTTTGATGATTGTCACTTCTTCTCGATCATCGATAAATATTAGGCATCTGGAAAAAGCCACTATCTCTACGGGGAAGGAGGGCTTGCTATCAGAAGGAAATGCTGCATATAACTGGTCGAGGTACTGTTCCCAGCGCTATATGACCATTACTGCACTATCTTCTAGCAAGAGAAATAGTGAAACTAATATCCTGAAAATTTCATGTCTTCGCAATGCAGATGTGTTGATGAATTAGAGACTCAATTATCAAAGCATGGAAGTCTGAAGAAATTATATTTTTACCATCAACATCTCACAACTGTAAACTTCTTATTGTTATTCACTGTCCACGATTCTTCTTGTCATCTTTTGTATAATCTGAAATTCGACTGTTGTAAAAGGTTTTCAGAAATACAATGTTTGGACCAGAAGGACGACCCCAGCATTGCTGTGCATGGCTTAGTGTGGCTAGTAGCTTTCCGGAATGTGCTTCCCTGATAATTCCTGAGGAGGTAAGTCCACAATTGAATCTCTGTGAATTATTTCATTTTCCGTAGTATCTGTCTAGATCATGAGACTCTTGCATGCATTTAAGCCTGTTAAGACCAAGCACTATATTACTTTCAATATGACAATAAACAATGATAGCGAAACTCTGTTATCTTGTTTGCGTATGTAGTTTGGAGATCAAGTTGTTAATTGTGATATGTTCCGAATGGTACTTTTGGTTTCCAATAATATCTCTTAGCATTTCACGTTTTCTTATTTAAACAAAGCAACATATATGTTTTTTTTTTAGTGAACAACACTTCATAGTTTATCCCTTCATGTCTCTTTTTCTCTGTATCTGTGACACCATCTATTAAACCGAAAGGTCTCCTTCCTCTCTCTCTCCACAGGTTACCAAATTTGGACGAGATGCAGTGCTCTACGTGGAGTCTCTTATTGAATCAATAATGGGAGGACTAGAGGGACTAATAAATATTCTTGATTCAGAAGGGGGGTTTGGCGCTCTAGAATCTCAGGTCACAAATCCTATCCTAAATGTATAGTATAAAACAAGCAATCTTCTATATGACTGCATTCCTCAAACTGATGTGTTAAGCTTCCACAGCTTCTTCCAGAACAAGCTGCAGCGTATCTGAATAATACATCAAGAACTTCTGCCCCTTCAATGAAATCCCCCAGGGTCGTAGGCGGTTTTACTTTACCCGGCCATGAAAGCTATCCTGAGAACAATAAGTCAATCAAGATGTGAGCTTAGAAGTCATTTCAAGTTTTTCCTCTCTTCATGAAAATCAGTGCGCTGTGGATACTGTGTCCTTAAGTATTCCCTTTTGATGGCAGGCTGGAAGCTGCAATCCAAAGGTTAACAAATCTGTGTTCAATTTTGAACGACATGGAGCCGATTTGTGTTATAAATCACGTATTTGTACTAAGAGAGGTGAGTCTTCTGGATTTCGACTCAAAATTTTGCTTATGGGTAGAAACACACATAGATGGCTAATTCCTCTAGAATTTCTGTTCGAATCCTATTTGAAAAGGCTGCATACTTTTCCAACCCTATTTGAAAGAGACGATGCATTCTCTCCCATTGTCGGGTCTTTTTAAGCTTTTTGACCTTATTTTGCCGGTTGGATATTTGCAGTACATGAGAGAATGCATCCTTGGGAACTTCAAGAGAAGATTTCTTACTGCGCTACAAACCGATAATGATCTTCAACGGCCTTCTGTTTTGGAGTCTCTTATCAGGCGGCATATGAGCATAGTCCACTTGGCAGAGCAGCACGTTAGTATGGACCTAACTCAAGGCATCAGAGAAATATTACTCACAGAAGCCTTTACAGGGCCTGTTTCTTCTTTGCATTTATTCGAAAAACCTGCTGAACAACAGCAAAGCACTGGATCTGCAGTTGAAGTTGTGTGCAACTGGTACATGGACAACATCATCAAGGATGTGTCTGGCGCAGGAATCCTTTTCGCTCCAAGGCACAGATACTTCAAAAGCACTAGACCAGTGGGAGGGTATTTTGCAGAGTCAGTTACTGACCTCAAGGAATTACAGGCATTTGTTCGTATATTTGGTGGCTATGGAGTAGACCGGCTGGATAAGATGATGAAAGTACATACAGCGGCCCTGATAAACTGCATAGAAACATCTTTGAGGTCAAATCGGGAATTGATTGAGACAGCTGCTGCAAGTATGCATTCTGGTGACAGAGTGGAGAGAGATGCATCTGTTAGGCAGATAGTTGATTTGGATACGGTGATAGGATTTTGTATTGAAGCTGGTCAAGCATTAGCTTTTGATGAGCTCCTAGCCGAAGCCTCTGGAGCTGTTCTTCAAGATAATGCATCTTTGATACACTCCATGATCTCTGGCATTGTTGAACACATACTTGAAGAAATACCTGAAAAGAAAGAAATCAGAAGGATAAAAGGCGTGGCAAATGGCGTTGGTGTAACTGGAGACCATGACTCTGAATGGGTTATATTAATCCTCGAAGAGGTAGGAGGTGCAAATGACAACTCATGGAGTTTGGTACCTTACTTTTTCGCCTCTTTCATGACTTCAAACGCCTGGAACACTACTGGCTTCAACATTGAGACTGGCGGATTTAGCAACAACATCCATTGCTTGGCTCGGTGTATTAGCGCTGTCATCGCAGGAAGTGAATATGTGAGGTTACAACGTGAATACCAGCAGCAGAATCAGTCCCTCTCCAATGGTCATCAGTCTAGTGAAAATCTCGAGTCAGAGTTTCAACCCCGTGTAACCGCTGAAGCAAGCATTAAATCCGCAATGTTACTCTTTGTTAAATTTGCTGCATCGATCGTGTTAGATTCATGGAGTGAAGCCAACAGGTAAGAAAGATCCTGTTTGTTTAGTCATCTTTCTTTCCCACAAATTTATCCACACAATCAACATATCATTCTTTTGTTCCTCAGATCTCATCTTGTGGCAAAGCTTATTTTCCTTGACCAACTCTGTGAGATCTCACCATACCTCCCAAGAAGCTCCCTTGAATCACATGTCCCATACACAATCCTGAGGTCAATCTACACTCAATACTACTCCAACACACCAACCACACCACTCTCAACCGCGTCTCCATACCATTCTCCATCCGTATCGCTCATCCACGCTTCTCCCTCAATGAAAAACCCCACCACTCCCCAGCGTGGTAGTGGCAGCAGCGGTAGCGCCCAAGATTCAGGCTACTTCAAAGGCTCATCATCTTCACTCTACAGTCAGGATCACTACACCGAACCTGGACCTGGAAACCCAAGAGGCAATGAGATTAACAACAAACAAAGAGGGAGCTCCCGTCGTTCTGGACCGTTGGATTACAGCATGAGCCATAAAGGAGGATCAGGATCAAACAGCACTGGTCCTAGTCCACTTCCTAGGTTTGCTGTCTCGAGATCAGGTCCCATTTCTTATAAACAGCATAACTAAGTAACAACAATGTCACACAAAGAAACGATTTTGTTTCTTTTTCCAAATGAATTATGTAGAGAGAGATTAGATTTGTACAAATCCCTCAAAAACACACTTGTTATGTTTGTTATGTCTCATCTCTTGTACCATTAAACTTGTAATTCACAGAACAAGTTATGCATATCTTTTTTATGTTAACTTTATTATTCTAAATATTAGCAAATCAACCGTTAACAATATTCATCAATTATTGACAGTATAAATAAGTTAAATAGAATTATGTGAAAAATTAAAATAGCTGTTGGTGTACGATGTGAAGCAAAAGTACCGAACCCAAATTTCAACAGTCATCTTTATCATTAGTGAGCTTAAACTTCAATCTCCTCTAGCTTTCACCTGAAAACCCTAAGTTTCTTCAATCTCCGTCATCCACTCAATGGCGCGTAAATCTTCCCTCCTCAAACGAGCAGCAATCGCCGTTGTCTCCGTCATTGCCATCTATGTTATTCTCAATGCTTCCGTCAGTCGTTCCCTCCCTTCCTCATCCGATCTTCCTCGCCAGCTTTTCCGCGAAGAAGACGATCAAGGACCAGCTCCGATTCAGCCTAGGGTTAGGGTTTACATGTACAATCTCCCTCGGAGATTCACTTACGGTTTAATCGAGCAGCACTCAATCGCTCGCGGTGGAAGCAAGAAGCCTGTTGATGACGTCACTACCCTCAAGTATCCGGGTCATCAGCATATGCACGAGTGGTATCTTTTCTCGGATCTGAATCGACCCGAGGTGGATCGATCCGGCTCTCCGATTGTCCGTGTCTTGGATCCTGCTGAAGCTGATCTCTTCTACGTCCCGGTGTTCTCTTCCCTCAGCTTAATCGTGAATGCGGGTCGACCCGTTGAACCTGGATCCGGTTACAGCGATGAGGAGATGCAGGAAGGGTTGATGGAGTGGCTTGAAGGTCAAGAATGGTGGAGGAAGAACGGTGGGAGAGATCACGTGATACCCGCCGGCGATCCGAATGCGTTATATAAAATCCTGGATCGGGTCAAGAACGCCGTTCTGCTCGTGTCGGATTTTGGACGATTGAGGCCTGATCAAGGATCCTTTGTTAAGGATGTGGTCATACCTTACTCTCATAGGGTCAATCTCTTCAATGGGGAAATCGGAGTGGAAGCTCGCGACACATTGCTCTTCTTTATGGGAAATCGATATCGCAAAGATGTAAGTTGCGGTTGCTTTTCCCTTTGCAAATAATTAGAATTCATAAGTGTTCCATTTCTGTAGCTTTTAACGTATTAAGTGTCAGCTAGAGTCTAGAATGTTGAAATTTGGTGGCCTTAGTAGACTAGGAGTTAAGTTGAAGAAAGTAGACATTACTGTTCTCATTCTGACTGATTAATTGGGTGTCTTCAGGGTGGAAAAGTTCGTGATTTGCTATTTCAAGTTCTTGAAAAGGAAAAAGATGTAACAATAAAACATGGAACTCAATCCAGAGAGAACCGACGAGCCGCAACAAAAGGAATGCATACTTCAAAGTTTTGTTTAAATCCTGCGGGTGACACCCCATCTGCTTGCAGACTTTTTGACTCCATAGTCAGTTTGTGCGTGCCTGTGATCATTAGTGATAGCATCGAGCTACCTTTCGAGGATGTTATAGATTATAGAAAGTTTTCGATATTTGTTGAGGCCAATGCAGCTCTGCAGCCTGGATTTCTGGTTCGGATGCTGAGGAAATTAAAAACCAAGAAGATCCTGGAGTATCAGAGAGAGATGAAATTGGTAACATCTCTTTTTAATAAATCTCTAATCTCTACAAAAGTTTGATTCTCTTATATAATTTGGGACATGCCTCATATCCGGATGACATATGCACACAGGTAAGGCGATATTTTGACTATGATCACCCAAATGGAGCAGTGCAGGAAATATGGCGTCAAGTCTCGCAGAAGTTACCACTCATCAAGCTAATGAGTAACCGTGACAAACGCCTCGTCCTAAGAAACTTAACCGAACCAAACTGCTCATGCTTATGCACAAACCAAACCGGTCTTATCACTTCCATATAAACACATTTCTTTGTCTCTTCGGAGAAACCTATTGGATCGTTGAGGAGCTCAAGCTTTCTCCTTCTCAACATCTTGACCAGAGAGATTTACACTAGCTGATAGTCGCCTCTCGTGCCTTAACTTCTGCAGTAAGGAAACAGATGGCACACGCATAGCAACAGATACGTAAGGAAGATATTATTTGAAACCAATTCTTGTTCTGTAGATTCCACTAGATTTCTTGTTTATGATAGTAGTGATCACACTTTATACGGACCCAACTCTTCATTCTTTTTGACTTTGTTACTGTATATGTCATAAAAGCGAAACACAATACAGGCTTAGTTCTGCCATTACTTGGAGGATATTATTCTCTTTCAGTTTACTTATTAAGATTCGGTCACTGGTCAACAATCTTCTATTCATTACATTCTGACATGTTAAAATTATAAACATCATTATACTCGTTAATTTTTTACATTTACTTTTTTGTCATTTTCATCAATATGTATCATTTTAGTAGATGTATAAACATGTCTATCAATAGGTCAACCGTAGTAGGACTGCACACTGCACAAAAGTCCCACGTGTTTTATCTTTATGAATATTTTCTCTTAGATGGAGTGTGGATTGGATTTCCACAAATATTCACAATCTTTTTGGCCATGTAATCAGATTTTTAAACTTTTCAAAGAAAGCCAATCATAAAAAAAAATTTCAAACTAGATCCACAAAATTCAATTTATGACTCTTAATTTAATTCTTCCCTAAAATCTCATCACATATGTAGCAGGTAGAGTCAAACTATGTACGGATAATCATTACCTTAAACATATATAACCATCAGATTAAGAAAAGTTCGGCAAACAAAATACAATTAGATATTCAAAAAATAGATTTACATATCATTTCTATCGAAAATTAAAAGTTGTAGAGAAAAGAACAAATTGGAAAAATGGTTTAGTGGCTATTTTGGCTAAGTTTTTCCCTAACCGAGAAACCACCAACTGGTTATAGCTTCTTCTCTCTTACGACGTTATCACCCTGGAGTGCTGAAGATGTATGGACTCTGGACAAGCTCAAAAACCTTGACCCCCATGAAGTGCACAAAGCATTATACCCTTTTGAGCTTGCAAAACCAGATCTGCAAACGCTGAGCTCCTCTTTAAGTCACTACTTGCTGAAAAACAAGCTTGTATGTTGTACTTACCATTCTTGCTAAAAAGCAAAGTATCTTCTGTGTTTCACCACGTTAATCTTGCTAAAAAGCAAAGTCTCTACACAACAACTATCTCTATGAAAAGTGAGTAGTTTTGTTTTCTCCTCTGGCTTTAATTGCAGAATCTCATACTAATCCATCCTCTAAAGAACTCTTTCATTAACCATGGGGAGATCAAGGAAGTCCTCAGAAACTAACTGGCGTTCTAAATCAAAAGATGAAGCTAAGCCTAAAGAGTAAGGTCTTGAGCAACGTTTGAGCCCGGTTAAAATCCCAAAGTTTGATGCTTCTGACCTTATCAAGAACCAAGAGCTGACTCTGATTGGTAGAGTTACCAACATGCAACACCAAAGAGTTAGGTCACTGATACCTTTTTTCATTGAACTATGGAAACCCAAGAGTAGAATCATTGGATCTGACCTAGGACAAGGAGTCTTTGGTGATACCCAAATGGATCCGGCCCATTAAGAGAAGGCCCAACTCCGAGATCAGCTCGGGCAAAGAAGGAAAGTGAATCTCAACGCAATCAGGGTAATAAATATGGGATCAATTACAGCGAGATCGACATAAACACAAAAGGAAATGACGAGCTCATCAACATTAATGGTAATTGATTCGGTTGAGTGTGATTGACGGGCTGAACAATAATAAAAGGAGACAATCAGACTCAAGCAAAGGGCATCTCAACTTGTTCAATTCAATCTACTATGTACTTGAATTCTCTCCTTTTGTTGTAAACATCTGTTTAAACTTATAACCGATTTTGAGCATCAACAAATTGGCGTTGTCTGTGGGGGAGAGAACAAGAAGCTGCAAAGCTTACACGAGCAGAGTGGATCAATTAACAATGAGAGATTTAGCCTCATCAGCATACAACACCGACGAGACGAGAAGGACTCAACGCAACCTACAGGACCGGGGGTATCATCCCAACACCAATGCCAGAAGCGACAACGTATCAATGACAGCCACGGACAATAGCAAAGCTACGGGTGATAGAACTACTGCATCGGAATAAGCTCGTCAAAGCGAGCTACGAAATCAAGAATTGCAAGCTCGACTCCAACTCCAAGAGGACGTATTTTGGATGCAACTCTTAGAACTTCAGGCAGCAGTCCTCGGATCTGAGAATACACAAGAGACCCCACAGGGGGAATCAAGTCAGCAATACAGAATTCTTCGGGGAGTGCAAGCACCGGTGACTAGGGAAAGGACGAGCGGCCAGGTTGCATGGGCAGACCCCGTAGTTCAAGAACGAAATGGGGAATCTGTGTCTCACCCCGAGACACTAGATGACACACCAAGTACCGATAGCGAACTACAGAGTCTGAGGGACAGACTATCTCAGGCAGAAGCTTTGTGCCAAGGAATACGAAATGGAATACAACGCGCGATGTCACCCGAGCGAGAACCCACAACACTCATCACATGGAGATCGTGCTGGAAATCGACGAACTCATGCAAATGATGGTAAAGACCCAACATGAATACGCTAGCATGCGCTCTGAGCTACATCGGGCCGTATCAACTGCACCGAAAATAAAATGTGTGACAGAGCAAACACGCTATACACGTATCACAAAACGGATCTCAAGCGCAACGATTCGCGACATCGGGAAAATCAAGTTCCCCCAATATGCAGGTAACACCGATCCCATAGCACACCTCAAATCGTTTTGTTTAGCGGCGGAGAGGTCTCACCTCGATGGAGAGGAGAAAGATGCCGGCTTCTATAGATTTTTCTCCGAAAATCTTGTGGGTCCCGCTCTGGACTGGTTTTCGACACTGCCAAGAGTATCAATAGACGGGTTTATGCAGCTCGCAGAAGTATTCATGAAGCACTACTCGATCTTCATAAAGAATAGAACCACGATCGACTGCTTTCTCAATCTAACCCAAATGAAGTTTGAACCGCTAGGTGACTATATAACACGGTTCAAGAAGATGAAGTCCAGGATTATCAACGTAACTGATGACATGGCTTTGATTGCGCTAAAAAGGGAAATATGGCAAGCGTCAACCTTTAGCCAAGATCTGACCGTGCGGCCACCAATCTCGTTGGATGATGTGCTTCATAGGGCGACCAACTTCATAAAATGGGAAGAGCGAAGGTTCGAGCTAAGATGCTCTGAGGAAACCGGAAAATAATTCAACAGAAAAGAGTGAACGAAGACACAGTCGAGCTCGGATCAAGACCAGAACAGTAGCTGACAACAAGACGAAAAGCTGCATCCGGACGACACTTTTTCCCAGTCAAAAAATTCAAAAACAAAAAACCGTTAGACATGTAAAAGTTCTGCGATTACCATCAAATGCATGGTCACACCCTAGAAGAATGCAAAGTGGTACTATGGCTAAAGGAAGAAGGAAAATGGAAAGGCGGGATGAAGAAGTTATAGAGAAATGGAATGGAGCAACGAAAGCGAGAAAGAAGCCCATCAGGAGAATTGGAACCCGAGGAGACAAAAAAGGTCAAGCAAAACCACATGCCGCGGGTCTCCGTTATAATTGGCGGGTTGAATCTTTGCGAAATTTCTGTTAAACAAGGTCAAACAAACAAGGTCAAGCAATCAAACCACATCAACGAAAGGCAGAAACGCGACCATTAAGCTCGAGCATAAGCCGGCAATACAGTAGTGGCCCGACAATAACATTCAGGGTAAGCGAAACCACTCATCTCGATAAACCCATGATGATGCATTAATAAATGAACTCGATGTTGGAGGAATCGAGCTGGCAAGTATACTTGTTGATACGGGGAGCTCAGTTGACCTCTTAATCTACGACGCGTTTAAAAGGATGGGATTACAGGACAGTGAGCTGGTGGGAGGCAAAACAACTCTCACAGGGTTCTCTGGCGACACGGCCATATCGTTAGGAACAATCTAGCTCCTAGTGAAAGCGTGAGGAGTGTGAAAAGTGACGAATTTCATGGTCATCGATCGACCAACACCTTTCAACGTAATCCTTGGTAGGTCGTGGCTCTACGCGATGAAGAAAGCTCGGTCCGGATAAAGCCAAAGTAGTCCGAGAAGAAGTAGAAAAACTTTTGAAGATAAGGTCGATCATAGAGGTTAAGTATCTTGATTGGCTAGCTAACCCTATCGTGGTCCGGAAGAAGAATGGAAAATGAAGGGTGTGTGTGGATTTCATGGATCTAAACAAGGCTTGCCCGAAAGACAGTTACCCACTCCCTCACATTGATAAGGTTGTCGAAGCCACCACAGGGCACCAATTGTTATCCTTCATGGACGCATTTTCAGGCTATAACCAGATTTTCATGCACCACGATGACAAAGAAAATACGTCTTTCATTACCGAACAAGGAACGTACTACTATCGAGTAATGCCTTTTGGGCTGAAAAATGCCGGAGCAACATAAAAGCGGGCAGTGAATTTGATGTTTGCTGAAGAACTAGGAATTACGATGGAGGTGTACATCGACGACATGTTAGCCAAGTCAGCAAATGCAAAGGACCATGTTGGGCAGCTACGACCTTGCTTCGAAATTCTAAACAAATTTGGTATGAAGTTAAATCCGGCTAAATGCACATTCGGAGTGTCATCTGGAAAGTTCTTGGGATATCTCGTCACAAAAAGGGGCATCAAAGCAAACCCTCATCAAATAAGTGCGCTAACAAACATGCGTCCGTTGCGATCAAAGAAGGAAGTTCAGCAGCGGACTGGATGGATAGCGGCTCTAAACCATTTTATATTGCGTTCAACTGACAAAAGCTTACTGTTCTTCAAACTCCTGAAAGACGACAAAAAATTCATCTGGGACGACAAGTGCCAAGACGCCTTCGATAAGCTAAGAAGCAATCTAGCAACGCCGCTGGTTTTAGTTAAGCCAGAGCACGGTGGCTGCAGCGGTTCGCTCTAGCTATAGTAACGGCCGCAAGAAAGTTGCGCCCATACTTCCAATCCCACATGATTATAGTAATGACGAATCAACCACTACAAACTATTCTTCACACCCCGAGCTAGTCAGGGTGGCTTGCTAAATGGGCGATCGAGCTGAGCGAATATGACATTGAGTATTGATCACGAACCAGCATGAAGTCACATGTGCTCGTTGACTTTATTGTTGAAATTTACAAGGGACCAAGCGAAACGGAAACTAATCAAGGACAGTGGATAGTCAACGTTGACGGATCTTCTTCTCGAAATAAGTCAGGATTTGGCTTGCGCCTAACATGACCAAGAAGCGAGCTCGTTGAGTACTCCTACCAGGCTATCAAGTGTCAAACGATGAAACCGAGTACGAAGCGCTACTTGCTGGACTAAGAATCACCGCGGGGTTAGGTGTGAAGGACTTAAAGGCCTATAGCGACTCTCAAGTAGTAACCAGCCAATATCACGGGGAATATAAAGCAAAAGATGCAAGGATGAATGCGTTTCTAGAGCTCGTCTGAAGGGCAGCATCACAATTCGAAAAGTTTGAGCTAGAAAGGGTACCACGCGCTGAGAATGCCGCCGCGGAAGCTTTAGCAGCCCTCGCATCTACATCAGAACCATTTGTCATGCGCGTCATTCCGGTTGAATTACTGGAGCGATCGAGCATTGAAGCAACCACGGCCGTCCTAGCCTTAACACAAGCAGAAGAGGACAACCAATCCACGCACGAGCCGGCGATCACCTTGCACCCAGATTGGTGGGGGCCGATCAAGCAATATATATCCGAGGGGATATCCCTTAGGATAAATGGGAGGCTATGAAACTGAAAATGCAAAGCGCACGATTCTGCATCATAAATGAGCGCTTCAATTAACGAAATGTGGGGGGACCTTATCTATTATGCCTGACCAATGAAGTAGCAGCTCGTGTTCTCGCCGAGGTGCACCTCGGGATATGTGGAAATCATTTTGGGGGCGCGCACTTGCGTTCATGGTAAAGAGGCAGGGCTACTACTGGCCAACGATGATAAAGGACAGTGACGACTACTCTAGGAGATGCCAGAAGTGCCAGCAACATGGTCCTTCCATTCATATCCCAAGCGAAAAAATTGGAAAAATGCTCATCCTGTACCCCTTCATGCGCAGGACGATGGACATCGTCGGCCTGCTGGAACCATCTGGGAAATGACGTGTCCGCTTCATTCTCATTTTATGAAGTGGGTCAAGGCAGAACCATTTCAACAAATAATAGGATCCATAGTTCAGAAGTTTCTTTGGAAAAATATTGTATGCAGGTTCGGGGTCCCTGACGAGAACGTAACTGACAATGACACCAACCTCGTACCCTAGCAAGTTCAGGACTTTTTCCAAAAATTGGAAATTAAACTGACATCATCAACACCTTGTTATCCACAAGGGAATGGGCAAGCAGAGGCAACTAATAAAACAAACCTGGCGAATTTAAAGAAACGCCTAAGTTCCAAAAAGTCTGTGTGGGGGAAGGAGCTACGATCAGTACTTTGGGCATATCGAACCACCCCTCGAAGAGCTACTAAGGAGAGTCTATTCTCATTAGCCTACAGAGTCGAAGCGATGGCCCCAGCCGAACTCAGTGTCCCCAGTTTGCGGAGAGAAATGATGATTGGTGAAAATAGCGGTAACAATGAACTCCTTGAAAATCACATCGATACCAGAGATGAAAGACTAGGCAATAGTAAGGACCCAAAATTATCAGCAAGTGGTCGCTAACTTCTACAAGTTAAAAATAAAGGCTCGCAGGTTTAAAGAAGGAGATCTCGTCCTAAGAAAAGTTTTCCTGATTACGAAGAAACTAAATGTCGGGAATTTAGGAGCAAACTGGGAAGGCTCGTATCAGATTTCAAGTATCTTAAAGGAAGGAGTCTATCGGTTACGAGACCCAGCGAAAGGGAAAGCAGAGATAAGACCATGGAATGTTATGAATTTAAAATATTACTATGTTTAATGTAATAACAAAGAACTACATAAGGGCTTGATTTCATTTGGTGGAATACGTAGGAAGCTCGTATATAGACGAGTCCAACCCCTTCATAATAATATTGTATTTCCAAAGAGAAATTTGCAGGCGAGCACGAAAATAATCCAGAACAAGATTAAAAGAGTTAAAAATATACAAACCCCAAAAGGAAAATCCACCAAGTCCTAAAAAAGGAGTAAAAAGAAGGAAAGGAAGAAGAAACGAGAAGGCCATCACAACAGCTCAGTCTTGATTCCCTTCAACGTCTACAATTGCCCCGGTACTCTTGTCCGCATCAGCAGCAACAACTCCACTTGACTCAACGTTCTGAGCATCATCAGCACCTTGAGTTATAGTCATGACCTCGCGGGCAGGAGAGGATCCCTCGATAAAAAAGCTGGAGGGGTCGACCGAGGGAGTCCCGACCAGAGCCGTAGTTCCATAGAACAAATCCGAAAATGGTAGCTCGTTTATTACCAAGTCAGATTCCTCCTTGTATTTTGACTTCGCAACAGAAGGCTTTTCATTAAGAGTCGTCATCTCGCCCGCTGTGTCGAACTCACTGGATTCAAATACATCAATGAGCACAAGGTTTGACTCGAACTCACGGATGTCCTGGCTGAGCGTCTATTCCTCCTCCTTGCGAACCCATTTCCCGCGAACGAATTCAAGCACTTCGCACCAGCGAGCATCATGCGACTTGAGTTCCTCCCCTTTAGTGTGAACCTGAGCAGCAAGGTCAGAGTTCCGCAACCTCAAGAGCTCTATCTCGCGAGACATTAACTCTTTGTAGTCTGAGACGGCGGAAAGCAGGGAGGCCAAGCCTTTCTTCTCAGACTGAAGGGCTTTTATATTCTCGTCGAACTGCATACGCTCGCCGCTGAGCTTCTCCTGGAGCTTGGAATGGGACGCTTGAAGTTGTTCAAATTTATCCCTCGATGGAGATAAGATTGTTCATCTCGGCAGTAGCCTAAAACGGAATAACAAAGAACACATTAATGATTCCTTCATAACCAAGAGAAACGAAGCGAAGAAAAAGGAATCACTTACCTGAGCTTGAAGGGAGAGAACAGCCTCAAACTTGGCCCTCTCAGATATTTGATCCGCAGGGAAGAAAGGGACCCCTCAGTATGGAAAACGGCAAGAACGTCGACCAGATTATCAATAACGTGGAAGTTGACATCCTCAGGCAGAGTGCTTGAGCCCGGAGTGAGGGAAGAAGGATGGCTGACTTACTTATCATGGCGAGCTCGCTTGGAAGGGGGAGACTGAGAGCCCGTGCCGAGAAGGGTAGAGGTGGAAGTATGAGCCGTATTCTCAACCTCCAACATCCTGAAGCTATCATCCCGACCAGTTTTCTCCTTCTCCTTCACGATCTTTTTCCTCCTTGAGGCTGAGATAACCATGACCTTAGACCTAGGATTTTGGGCTTTACTACTAGATGAAGATTGAGCACGACGGGAAGACCTGGTAGACTCTTTGACTGCAAATATCAAAATCACGAACTCATGAGAAGGAGTCACCGCGTAAAAGTTAACAATAATAAATAGAAAACTAACCAACGGAAGGCTCGGGAACAATTGCCTTCGAAGATAAGTAACACCTGATTCAAAGAGCGGAAAAAGAGTCTCAATGCACTCACCGTCCCTCAACTTCGCTAGAAGGTTCTTAACCGTCTCAGTAAATTCCAGGGATGGGTGCGCTGCAGACAGGCAGAAAAGAAGAATTAAGTTAGAATTAGAAACGGTGAACAACAACCACTGATAGCAAGCAAAAAGTATAACCAGATTTGTCTCTCCAATCGTGAAAAATATTGTCAGGCTTAAACCCTCCGATAAAGGCCGGAGAAAGTTTGAAGAAGAAAAACTGGATGCCAGTATCTACCCCGGGTACGAAAAGAGCAAGAGTGATGCGAAGAAATGACATGCACATTTGAGCAAATGAAAGTAGGGGAAGAGGAGAAGCCTGAAAACTAAACAAATGGGTAACCACAATCGGGAGAACCGGTAAACTTCCAAGATTCAAAAAACAATCCAAACCGCTCAAATCTGAAGAAAAGGTTTGAATGAACAGCTGAGATTGGCTAAGAAAAAGGAAACATAGGAGGTCGTAATGAAATGGGCTCAAGGAAGCAAGCGGGCTTGACACAATAAGCGACCCTTGTTTAACCATCACTCATTCAACGGGATAAAGCGCTAACGACACAAGGGATTTACTAGATAATAAAATCTCGTGGAGAACGACAAGATGATCCCTCACTAATAATTGACAAGAATAAAAAATGAATCAAGCGCGCATCAAAAATAATAGTAATACGTCAATATCCGGAAAATGGAAAATAACGAGAAGAAGAAGAGAAAATAACAAAGCAAAAGGAAAGGAAGAGCAAAATCAATCTTCAGAAAAGCCTGGACTCGCCCCGGATGTAGCAGCGAGCTCACAACTAACTTCGGTGTCTGCATCGTCTTTAGAGTCAGTGAGGAAGCAATGGCGCCCTGAGCTGGGATCAGACACATCCTCGGCATCATCCTTATGATCCTCCAGCGCCAGACAGTCCTTCTCCGTAGCAAACGAGAAGTCATCGAAGGTTTGAACTCCAGATTTCATCTCATTCAAGAGCTGGAGCCTGATGTCAGCACGAGAGTTTAAAACTCGGTAGTCGGAGTGCCTCCTCAATCGTGTGAACTTGCCACGAACCTCAGCCAGGTGGTCTTTGAACCTACGGCCCGAGCAACGACGCTGTCTCGAGAAATCCTCCATTGATGGCGTTCAAAACGCAGCGTCTTCAGAGCATAGTTGGCCTCGTGAAGGGTAGAAGCCAACTTCTTCTTAACATTGTTGACTTCAGCTCGGAGCTTAGCAATCTCGATGTCACGAGCCACCACCGCATCATTCAGAATCCTGACCGAGTCTGTCAGAACACCCGCAGATGGTCCAGCTAGGTTTGGAGTCACTCCGGTTAAGGTCCTGGAGTCGAAGCCGCCGATGGTATTGCTAATCGCTGCCATGAACTGTAAGACAAAGAAAACATGATAATAACCCCAACTAGACCAATAGGGAATACAACACGAGGAAAGTGAAAGACTACCATCCTGAAAGCGCCAGCAAGTTCAATATACGTTTCTCTTGATGCCATCGCGTCTAATGGAGGAGGAGCATGACCTCGCGGAGTCCGACGATGGAAGAGCTCGGATACTTTCTGCGGATCCTCGACAATCGGATGGTCGCGAGTATAATTGAAAGACCAAGAGTAGCGAGGGTTACCTGAAGACAAGCTCGGAGCTCGTTTTCAAGGACGCTCCTCGTAAGTACATAGAGGATGAGGATGAGAACTCCCGCCTAGACAAGGCTCTTTTCCCCTCCTCTGCTCAATAGGGGGCTCAACTTCCAGGACAGACCCGGTAGTATCGAGAGGCATGTCAGCATCCTGAGCCAGAGAACCAGCAGAACCCCCACCACCTCGACGATGACTCGAGGTATCAACGAGAGCAGATGCTCCGAATGGTGAGATCCTAAACAAGAACCATTATAATCAACTTCTCCTCAAGAATACATCTATATAATAAAGAAAAAGAAGTCAACCAGTGTGTGAAGAAGACTCAACACGACCCGAACGATGAGACGAAGGCAACCTAGCCGTCGGATATGTGAGGAGAGGAATGACTGGGGAGTAAACGAGCTCCAATGGCATACCGCCCGTTTGACAGTTCGCCCGTTTGAACCTTCGAACTAAGTCCGATAACTCCTCAGCTTCAAGAACTGGCGTGTGAGATACTGAAAACAATAGCGGTAGTCGTTAGCTTATAAAGTAAATAAAGAGGGACTCTCACGAAGGAATCTCTACTCTACGAAAAATCAGACCACTGGCGAGGTGACTAGAGTCAAGCACTTGGTCAGGAGGGAAGTCTCTAATTAAAGCAAAAAGTCTTTTCGAGCCATCCGTTTTGACGAACCGGAAGGCCTTCGAGTAAATAACCCCCGGGTACGCGTGACCGTAGAAAATCCGGCGAGGCCCAGACCGTCGGACGGAAAAAAGCTGGAGAAAGATCCCCAGCAAAAGTGTCTCGCCAAGCTCGCGAGCAAGGACCAATGAGGCGATCATTGAGCACATAAGGTTGGGAACAACTTATTTGAATGAAAGTCCTAGAGAGTTGAACTGAGAAAGTAGAGGAGAAGGATTCGGAAACGAGAGGTTGCAATCGTCAAAGTAAGAAGAAGAAATTGAAACGTAACTCGGAGGAGAATTAGATAGAAGGCAAAGATCAATGTCACTGGAGACATGATGCTTAGCTCTGAATTCCGCCAAGTCACCCTCAGTAAGAGGGGGATAACGAGAGGCGGAGCGACTAGATGAACCGGTGGAAGAACGAGCCTTCGCTGACGATGGGTTTCGGAAATAAATACGTGGAGCCATGAAAAATTAGCAGTGATGAATAGCCCTGGGCATTTGGATCTTCGGGTCGGGTTTGGGTCGAGTCCTTTCGGATCCGATTCTTTCGGGTCCAAAATATTTATGCCCATAGTGGACCTGTTACTATTTCGGTTAGGTTTCGGGTCGGTTTGGATCCAAATTTAAAACACTTGAAACTTATCCGAATACCCAAATAACCAATAAATATCCCAAAAAATGTTAAAAATACCAAAACAAATACCTAAAAAATCATAAATATACCTTAAAATAGCGAAAAAATATTTTTAAATACCTATATATTCAAAAATATGTGAAAATATCTAAAATTTCCAAAAAAATACTCGTAGAATACTCTTAAAGTACCTTAAAAAAACTATAAAATCGGGTCTTCGGGTACCCGTTCAGTTCTGGGTTCGGGTCTGGTTCCTCGGGTCCTAAATTTTTGTACCCGTGGGTAATTAGGTATTTCGGTTTGGGTTCGGGTCTTCTTTTTTCGGTCGAGTTCAGGTTCGGGTCTTCCGGTCCGGTTTTTATGCCTAGGCCTAGCGATGAATGTAAAAAGCGAGAGTGAAGAAGGAAGTTAGGAAGAAGTGAGAAACGAAAATAAGGAAGAAGAACAGTAACAGGGAGAATATGAAGAGTTTTTTCCTTGGGAACCGTAATGAAAATCGACGAGCTGAAGGCAAGGGAAAGAATATAAGTTTTAAAAGGCTACTAAGTCCGAAAAACTCGGGATCACGATCAATTGAGGGGGAAAAAATCACGGGAGTCAGAGTAAAATCTTCTCAAATCTCTCGGATTCGATAAGATTGGAGGGCAGTTGGTGATACCCAAACGGATCTGGCCCATTAAGGGAAGGCCCAACTCGGAGATCAGCTCGAGCAAAGAAGGAATGTGAATCTCAATGCAATCAGGGTAATAAATACGGGATCAATTGCAGCGAGATCGACAAAAACACAAAAGGAAATGACGAGCTCATCAACATTAATGGTAATTGATTCGGCTGAGTGTGATTGACGAGCAGAACAATAATAAAAGGAGACAATTAGACTCAAGCAAAGGGCATCTCAACTTGTTCAATTCAATATACTCTGTATTTAAATTCTCTCATTTTGTTGTAAACATCTGTTTAAACTTATAACCGAGTTTGAGCATCAACAGTCTTCAAATTCAAGTTTGATGCTGAAGAAGATCTGCTCTCTGTATTCCAGAACCGACCCTATCATTTCGCTAAGTGGATGATTATCCTCCAGAGGTTGAAACCATCTTCGGACCCAGATTTCCCCACACAAATACCATTTTGGATTCAAGTCTAGGGTATACCCCTACACCTCTGGGCTGAGATCACCGTTAAGACCATTGGACACTCTCTTGGACACTATGAAGCACACAAGATCACTATCTCAGCTGCAAAAATCAGAGTAGAGGTTAATGGTATGAGAGCCCTTAAAAAACAAATACTGGTGGAATTTGATGATGGAATAGAGATTAAGGCGAACTTGGTATATGAGAAACTTGAACGTCATTACCAAAAGTGTGGAAACTAAATCATTAAGACAAAGACTGTCCACTAACTCCCACCGCATCAACTTATGGCCTCAAAGATGATACCTTAAGGAGAAGGGTATCCCAGACTGCTTCCGCCAATGGAGAAGAACAGGCCTGGAAGGTGGATATCTCTCCGGCCTACAGACAAAGACAACAGTCTTATCACTCTAAAACACCAACAGGAAATGACTCATATAAAAGCAGCTCAATCCCTAACCAGTCCCAAAGGGAGTTCCCAACATTAACACGAGAAAGGGAGCACATGAATGCTTATATTACTCGGCCAAATAACAGAGCTGAGCAAAGGAAACATCTGCAATTATCACCATACCAACCTGTGAGAAGGAACTTGGAGAAAAGACAATTCAATCCTCCCTCTATATTCATCTGGAGGGAGAAAACACCACCACAGGATACTAATCCAGAGACCTCTAAGCATGCTGAAGAAAAGTCAGATTCCACAAATTTACAAAACACTACAGTACACGAAGAGTCTATCATTAATGATATAGAGCACCCTGTGGAAGAAATAGTCCATGTTACACAAGATTAGGTCCCAATCCACCTGCTGAGGAAAAAGGCAGCAAATCAGTCTTCAAAAGACTAACTCCCAAACAAACATCGGGAAGACCTGCAGGGAAAAGAAGCATGATCAACAGCCCAACTTTAAAACCACAAAGCACAATCAGAAAAAAGAAAGCAACCTTAACAAGACCATCTCCAAGAACCCGAGAGCCTCCCATTATAATACCTCATGGAGAAGAAACTAGTAGAATGCGAGAAGAAAGAGGAAGGGCAAATAACAATGGAGGAGCAGAACAACATGGACAACAAGAAATGCACCTCCCCAGTGAGCCAATAAATTACAGAAGATCAAATGGGAACCGCAGGCGAGAGATGGATTTTCAAGATCCATCAGCTCATCTTCCTTAAAGGCAATGTGCTGGAACTGTCAAGGTTTGGGAAACCCCTTGACAGTTCGTCATCTTAGGGAAATCCACAAAAATGTATCCCTAGACATAATTTTCCTAATGGAGACTAAGAACTCTGATGTTGTTGTTGAAAAAACCATTCGCACCCTTGGATTTGATTGCTTTAAACTAGTTTCACCGCATGGACATGGAGGGGGTGGTCTCACATTAATGTGGAAGGCTCATATAAACCTCAGAGTCATCTCATCACATCATAATCTCATGGACACTCACATTTCACACAGAGGGAAATCCTTCTACTCTCTTTTCATGTATGGCAATCCGGATAAGAATCTCTGATCCCATCTATGGACAAAAGTGGAATCTTTAGCAGATCAAAGAGATGCTCCAATGCTCCTAGCCAGAGACTTCAATGACCTACAAAACAACAATGAAAAGAAAGGCGGACCATGCCGACCAGAGAGCTCATTTCTGGAGTTCAGGACATTCACATCCTCGTGCGACCTTATAGATTTACCTCATGAAGGTGACCCATTCTCATGGAGAGGCATCCAACACACGCATATTGAGTAGATGCCGCCTTGATAGAGCGCTTGTCAATAGCAAATGGTGGGAAACCTTCCCAAAAGGAAGAATAAAGTACCTTCGCTTCACAGGATCCGACCACAAACCTGTCATAATTTGCCTCGATGGCCAAAAGAAGAAAAAGAAAAGCATATTCAGATTTGACCAGCGATACAAAGACAATGAAGAACTCAAAAGTGTGATAAGCCAAACCTGGAACAAACATGCATAAGCTACGGTCAAACAGAAAACAAGGCAAACAAGGACAGTTATCACGCAGTGGAGTAAAAAGAAGAAAACAAATAGTTTTGAGCGGATGGAAAAAGTAAAGAGTGCACTAAAAGAGGCCCTGGTAAGCCCTCAACTAATTGAGAATCAGATCCATGAGCTGAACATAAATTACAACAAGTATACGATGAGGAGGAGGCCTTTTGGAAACAACGAAGTAGATTGTTATGGCTGCAGCTAGGAGACCAAAACACCAACTATTTCCATGCATTCACGAGGAACAAAAAGGCAAGAAACAACATCACGATGATAGAAGATGCAAATTGAGTACAAGTATACCAGGAGGATCAGATAGCAAAAGTCATAGTGAAGTACTTTCAAGACATTTTCACTTCAGCAAGCAACAACAATCTGGACACAGTTCATGAGGCTCTTGAACCTAAAGTGTCGAGTGTAGAAAATGAAAGGATAATTGCTATACCTTCAGCTGCGGAAATAAAGGAGGCTGCTTTCAATCTAAATAGAGATAAAGCATCGGGACCAGATGGTTTTCCGGCAAGCTTCTACCAATCAAACTGGGACTCGGTAGGACAAGCTGTGATCATCGAGATTCAAACCTTCTTCCAGACAAGCAACCTACCAGAAAAAATCAATGAGACTCACATCAGATTGATACCAAAAGTGCAATCTCCAAAGAAAGTAGCATATTATTGACTTATTGCTTTATGCAATGTCTATTTCAAAATCAGCTCGAAGATCCTCACTAAGAGATTGCAGCCGCTTTTACCGTCAATCATTTCTACAAATCAATCAGTCTTTGTGAGTAAACGAGCAATTTTGGATAATGTCTTGCTCACACACGAAATGCTACATCTTCTAAAAACTACCTCAGCAAAAAACAGAGTCTTATAGTGGTCAAAACGGATATGAGTAAGGAATATGATCGCCTTGAGTGGAACTTCATACGACTAGTATTAAGCAAGCTGGGTTTTCATGCCAAATGGATTAATTGGTTCATGCTATGTATAACTACAGTTATATACTCCATCCTAGTAGACTATACACCGAGAGGAATTATCACCCCATCAAGAAGGATCTGTCAAGGCGATCCTCTATCCCCATATATATTCATCTTATGTGGAAAGGTATTATCCGATTTATGCAAAAGAGCACAAAAGGAAAACAAACTACAAGGACTGGTTTCTCTGAACAGTCCAAGGATAAATCACTTACTATTCGCAGACGACACTATGTTCTTTTGCAACTCCAGCACAAAAAGTATCTCAACTTTAAAGCTCATCCTACGAAAGTATGAGGCAGCTTCAGGTCAGTATATTAATGTACAGAAATCAGTGATAACATTCTCTAGAGCTACACCCACGAAATTGAAAGAGAGAATAAAGGCAGATCTAGGTATAACAAAAGAAGGAGGTGTTGCAAGTATTTAGGACTGCCATAGCATTTTGGTAAAGCCAAGAGAGACCTATTTTCTTATATCCTTGGTCGAATCAAGCAAAAAATGGATGGTTGGTCCTCAAAATTTTTATCTACGGCTGGAAAGCTAACTATGATCAAGAGTGTTTTAGCGAGCTTACTCACTTATGCCATGTCATGCTTCAAATTACCAATATCCATTTACAAGCGTATACAATCTGCCATGACCCGCTTCTGGTGGGATAAAAAGCCACCTAAACACCGAATTGCGTGGATCTCTTGGAATAAACTATCAAGGCATAAAAAGAGAGGTGAACTCGGTTTCAGGAATATCAAAGCTTTCAACGAGGCAATGCTTGCTAAATTGGCTTGGAGACTTATTGAAAATCCAAACTCTTTATTGGCACTCTCACTATTTGGTAAATATTGTAAAAACAGAGATTTTCTTACTGTAACAGCAGGAGGAAGTGCTTCCTACGGGTGGAGAGGAGTACTCAGTGGCCAAGATCTAATAGTCAAACAGTTAGGCTGGGCAGTGGGAAATGGTTTATCCATTAAACTCTGGGAGGATGATTGGCTCTCCACTAAAAGCAAGTGTCAACCTATAGGACCACAACCTACATAATCGGCCTCACTCAAAGTATCAGACATCATCTCGTCAGATCAGAAGTGTTGGAATGTGAATAAGATCAATGATACTATGCCTCATCACCTACCAGAAATACAGTTTATAAAACTCAGCCTAACGGGTGCTCAAGACAGATGGATATAGCTGAAACATACATCAGGCATCTATACTGTCAAAACAGGTTACTACTCTCACATTGAGGACCAGGAAGAAGATAGACAAGATGAAAATACAAACCTCAATTGGATCTAAAACTTATGGAACATCACCACGACACCAAAACTGAAACTCATGCTCTGGAAGGCCGCATCAAATGCACTCCCAGTCCGCGAAAGATTAGCTTCCAGAATTCCAGAGTTTGATCCTCAATGTCCACGGTGCACAGAACCGGAAACTATAACTCATCTACTCTTTCAATGTCAATTTGCGCAGGATGTATGGAAACAATCTCCCTTATACCTACCGAGAGGAGTCAACAACAATACCAACTTCGCCATAAGTTGGAAATCAGTACTGACAACCTTGTGCTTTCCTCCTACCGGAATTGGAGATGCTCATTTCCCACCATGGTTAGTTTGGAATCTATGGAAGGCATGCAACGATCTCCTTTCCAATTCTAGAGTCTTCTCAACCACAGAGATCATAACGAAATCGATTCAAGATGCCAAAGAATGGGCGGCTGCGCAATTACATAAACAAAATACACAACATTGACCCTTCTCTCACCAAACCCAGACATATGCCTTTGAGAATACCTGTTTCACAGATGCTTCGTGGAAGCAAAAGGCGAAGACTACTGGGCTAGGCTGGATCCTCAAGTCAAGATCTGGCCAGGAACATCGATCTTCATCAGTTGAAACTCATGTGTCATCAGCGCTGATAGGAGAAGCTCTCGCCGTCTGTTCTGCTATGATGAAGACGATCAAATTGGGCTTCAATGATCTACAAGGTTGTTTCTTTTAATTTCATTCCTAGACTTTCGAACACACTTGTTGATGATCTAGCAAGGGCTGCGTTTAATGCATATGTTTTAATTAATATGAATGCATAAAGTAGTTGACAAAAAAAAAAAACAACAGCCGAACACATTATTGGGTTGAATGTTGTTCAATTAACCAACGACAACCTGAAAAGATTGCATGTCTTTCAGTTAAGTATAAACCCTAATCATTCATAATTCACCAATACCACATTCAATAATTCGTTGAGAGATATAAATGGAGTCATGCACAATTATTGATAGAAAAAAAATCTTATAAGATAATTTGACAAAAAATGTAATAAGATAACTTTTGCGATGAATTTATAATCATATGTTACTTATATCAAAAGTTTTACTTTCTTTATTTTTCACTTACAAGTGATATTATAGATTAAACTATGTTTTTTTTTTCGAATAGCAATTATGTTTTCACCTTCTTGTTTCAAATGCTAACTCATTCACAAGACTTTTCCACTCAGTCGAAGCTAATGATTACTTCTCAATCCTAAATTAGGAATCTGTCAATTCCGATAACAATGATTATCCAAAGAGACATTAATTGTGGGATATATATTTTTTAGTGTTGATAAAGATGACTATTGAGTAAGTGAGTATACAATAAGATTGACCATTCAATAATTACATACACATCTCAAATATACATACGACCAATACTAGAATGAGTACTAATCCCGTAATCCGCTTTTTTTAAAATACCAATAATTTAATATATATAAATCTATATATATATATATATATATTCAACAAAAAAACTAAAAAAAGAATTAATGAATTATTATATAATTAATCTGTTAATATCTAGAAAGAATTACTCAACTAGTCTCAATTAATACCTAAATGACTTATATAGTCTCCTCCAT